>JASANE010013941.1:0-84835 GCA_030248225.1 Trileptium ribeirensis
CGAGGGGCACGTTGTCCATCGAGACCAATGTGATACGTATTTGCTCGGGCAGGATCTCGAGGAAAGGCAAGCCGAGGAGTTCTTGACTGTTCGGGGCCAGATCTAGGAGTTCGCAAAGAGCGTTTGACTGTTTGCGGCCATTGAGGTTCTTCTCTGCGAGGAGTTTGCGAAGTTGTCGGTTGTCACTGTTGGCGTAGTAGTTGATCAGTGTTCGTTTGATTTCACCGTATCCTACACTGAGGTCGACCCCTGAGTGCATTGTCGATGACGCGGAGGACATTACACTTCTTGAGACCGTCGTCGATTGACCCGAGGATTTGCTCGACCAGATTGAATCACAACTGCGGCGTCCTGAGATTGAATTGCGGTAGCTGGTTGAGTTGACCCACCGAAATGATCAGTTGAGGACGTTGGATTTGACATGATCCAGCTGTGGATTGGAACTGGGCAATTGGGAATTGACTGTGCGCCAGCAAGACGACGTCATACCCTAATGACATCAGCACATTGATCACGTTTTGTCGGGTTGGCGGCACAACGAACAGCTTGGCACTTCCTTTAAAAAGTTCCAGAATCCCGGCCAGCGTGTCCTGTTTGCTGAGACAGACTGATGAGCCCGGTGTTTGGTTCGATACCGCCGACCAGTAGTTGGATCCTTAGGTTTTTTGACGATCCAGGCCTTGATCCACCGGGTAATGCGAAATTGCCAAAATCGAGGCACCCGGGGTTGACCGTGCATGAGGCCAGCGTATGGCGTTGTGGTCCTTTGAAACGGTTGTAGGACCGCCGTCGACTATTTAATCTGAACGACGCTACCGCTAAGGACCAGGGCACCTCGAATCGAGACCGTGAATGCACCGAGAAACGTTGAGGGCCGAACCGCTGGAGATTTGAGAATTATGAGCGAAAACCCAATGAGGACTGGCAAAGCTTGAAACAACGGGGAACGTTGTGATCGAGACGTTGGGCTCACCAATTGAAAAGACGCATGAGCGATCAAACATTGGAGCAGCCGGGATATTCAGCTTGAAAAACTAACGCGGTACCATTACACAACAGACCCCGATCACAGCGTGTTCAGTTACGCTATACATGTTAGCGTAGTGAGATGCTACATGTGTTCTAATACGCAATGCATAGCTGCAAAAAAATACGTATATATATTAAAGCAAAATTAGTCCAGGATAATACACAAGTTCAATATAATTATAGTGAACTGTTCAAGATTTGACTTTGTTTTCGTCTTTTGTCAGACCACACATAATTTGCTTATCATTGCATCGCATTGCCCAATATAAAATTATCATAATTCTTATGCGTCGTTCACATTAAGATGGGTGCACTCACTGCACTATACGCGAGAACTGCAATGGTCGTTACACTGCAGTTGCCGTTACATAGTAATGAAAATGTTGTCAGTCGCTACAAGCTTAGTGCAACAGCTGACATTTCTGAACGATGCTTGTAGCGATTATATAAATTGATGTTATACTGCTTGTAACAACATGGTTTAGAGTTACAAGCGCAGTGTAACGATAACAAAGATTGCCGCACGATAGTGTAAATGATAAAATTTTCTCTAGTATGCACATTTATATACAATATTCTAACTATTTCAAAATCAAATACATTTCAAAACAGACAACGGCAACATACGGCGGCTGCACTGCAATAACAAAACAACGAACTCGTCGACGCTGTGTTAGCTGGGCAGTGGTCGACACGTGTCAAGAGTACGACATAAACAATCTAAACCTCGCGCTGGTCAGCGTGAAGTCTGAGATTCACAATATATATGAGCGCTTTCGGCGCTGATAAATTTTTAAGTTTTGTTTAGTTTATTTGCAACTTCAGATATATAGATAAGAGTAGGTGGCTCGGGGCGGAATCAGGTCCGCGCACTGACAAGTCACCTACTGTGAAAAGTGAAATTTTGATGTAACTACAATAGGAAGCCCGTCAGAGGCTGTTTTAGGCGTGAAGTATAAAATAATTTTGGTGTCCCGCGTGGGTTATTGGGATCGGGGGGGAGCCGGTAGGGATTAGGCCACCGGTTAAATGTACAGTGGTTAGTATAAGATCCTGTGCAGGTGTGGGGCTCAGAAAATCAGGAAGTTTTGGCAAATTTGGTTGTCATTCGGTGTTTTAAAAATGGGGTGTTTAGGCGCCTAGTTGGGGATCCCAAAGTACTTGTGGGTGAGGGATACGTTGACCCAGCTATGTGATTTTGAACCTTTGATGCCTCTTAATCATAGTTAGCAACCCCCGGTTGATCTTAATTACAAGAAAAACCTAAAATTTACGAATTTAAATTGTTCCCAATAAACTGTTTTCCCTATTAAGTTTACCGACTTCCATTCGCCATTTAGTTTCAATTTCCATTTCTAACAGAAAGACAATCAATTCATTACATTACATTTTATTGCCGTGTGCAATGACAGCTCTTCTCCAGAGCCAACTCGCTACAAAAGTCTTGACCCGAGGTTTATAAATTTTCTGCGCGATTCCCCGGTCCCATCCAAGCACACAATACACACAACTATTATCGAAAATTAATCACCTTATAGTTTACAAACAGGCGCACCGGGATGAGTCTTTGGGCACCGATATCGCGCACTCCCCCAAATTGTTAAAAAGGCTATTCTGACCATTGTCGCGAGCTCACCCGAGTGCGCCTCCGTCCTTTCTACAACACACACAATTACATTTTACAATATAGTACCGTTACACATTCCGTTAGATCTATCGGTTATTTGCGAATCAATCTTCCGAATGTTCTATTGTAGTGCGAAAATCACCCCGCGCACATGGAGCAAGTGGAGAATGATCATCCCCATAGATTACAATACAGTACAGTGCTATTTTATAACGACAATGAATTACATACCACTTGATGTCAGGATCACGCTTCACCGGCATCCGATCACCCGTCAGGTTAAATTTGACCCTTTCCGGTCCCCTTATAGACTAGTCTTGAAATTCCATAAAAACTCGGGCTGTTACAGTTTGATATAATGCTGGATAAAATGTCACTAATGTCGGAATGAGTCTGCACTAAATTATTAACGTTTGTTAGTATGATAAAAGTTTTAAGCAGTACATATACGGTATTTAATCCAGAAGTCTCATCTTGGTTAACATTATAGGTAAAAGATGCTAATAGAATGTTCAATAAGATACATTTTACACTGACAATAAATGTCTGCGGGTTGTGTCGTCGAGTTATTCTATGATATTGTCTCCAACAAATTGGGCTTTTATATTGCATTAGCCTACTAATGAACTTCAGGCGATTTGCAGTGGCTTATCGCGATACTTCAAATTCGCCTGCCGGTAAAACCTGCCAGTCCGCATAAATTCATTTCATAACTCTGGGATCATAATGATGTAACCCATGCTGTGGCAGACTTCTGCTGAATCCTGTAACTCGTATCCACAGACTTGCCAGAATCATTAACCATCCGAGATGCTTACAGAATTTTGTTCATGCCAAGACCGGTCCACAAATCGTTTCGTGCTGTTCGCGGTTTGCGACTGGTGTTAGATTAGATTAGACTTTGAGTAACGATGTGATAGCTTTGCACAGGTCCAATGGTAGGACCCTTTGGATCACCGTGTTCTAATTCTTATAAGCCCAGATCAAACCTCTGAGTTGCAGCGCAAAATCCTATTAATTTACTCAAAGACGTAGTCCTACCATTAGTAACTGCTAGTTGTTGAGCACCTAAGAACCTTGCCTAGCTTCACCCCATTTTTTACATCTGAAAATAAAGTGTTCAGACATTTCAGCCTCCTAGCGACAATATTCGCAGAGACCACTTTCTCTTAGTTTCATAAGCTTAAGATGGCCATTTTAAAGTTTATGTCCAGTTAAAACATGTATAGCAATCCAGTCTATCTTTGCTAAGCTTTCATAAGAAACGAGATCTCCTAGAATTGACTCCAGGAAAGAAAATCCTTGTCTCCCTGCAACTTATTCCCCCTCTCCACCGTCTAGCGCGTTTTTCAGACAGAGAAAACATTCGAAGAGGAAACTGGAACACAAAGTTCCGGCCCAAACACCTTCAGTAAAGCCCTCTTGTTTGCAAGGCTGTCTGCAATTTCGTTACCCCCAATGCCTGAGTGTCCCTTGACCCACGACAAACAAAGCACATTTTCAGCACCTAGTATATTTAATTTGTTGTCGCATTCAATAACAATAGCTGACAACACCACAGGCTCGTCTAGAGCCTTAGGTGCAGCCTGGCTGTCACTGAAAATCTAAATATTCCTTCCCCTAGTACCTTGTTCCACGAGATGTTCGGCACATCTACAAACTGCAACAATTTCTGCCTGGAAAATCGTTGCCTTGGACCCTAGTGCGAAGTATAATCTATGTATATTATCAATAACGGCTCTTGCCCTACTCTAACTGCACGATCTTTGTCCATGAGTGAACCGGCAGTATAGCACACAAGATCGCCAACTGACTGGTGTTAGGGTCAGTAATATTAAAATGTGGTTATACTGAAAATTGAAATAGTACCCAGCCTGATAAAGTATCAAACCTGAGCAACCGGCGTGAAACACACAATCACAAACGACTTGACACTAATGCACTTAAATTAAACCCATAAGCTGTGTTTATATACAGCACAAGTGAAATTGAACATATCTTGCGTGTGACTCCGGTATGGAAAGGAAACTTATAATCGTAGTCGTGCTCCCAGAACTACATCGTAAATTTACAGCCTTTTATAGAAATGCAAGATATCGTACCTGTGCAAGTCATTCCGCGTAATTTTTTGGTCATGTATAGGATATTTTCTAAAGCTGTTGAATACCAAAATATCATAACCTATTCCATAATTTGCACGTAATTGGTAAAAGTATCCAAGGGCGCAGTATACTGTACCAATTTTCGCTAATGGCGCATCATGAGTAACTATTCGCCACTCATAAAATGTACGCGGCTGCGACTAGCTGCTGGATGGTACTTATCAGACATAGCAAAGATGTTCTTATGGCTATAAGGATTTATCATGCATAATCGGAGTTTCTGGGTTTAATTTTGTGTTCATAAATATAGTGCTGGCGCTTATTAGTGGTGAATATGCAACGTCATGCTCCAATTTCAAACAGTATATTGTTAAACTATCAGCTTATAAAATATTAATTTTGCCAAAATATTTGCTGATTCTGGTTATGGACCAATAAATATATAGCTATTTTCAAGTTCAGTTTAGAGTGTCTAGCACTATTGCAATATAATTGAACCACCAGAATGATTGTTCGTTATAAACAGGTTTTCTCCGGTAGAATTTAAAGTCATTCATATGACCTCTTTTTGGAGTGAAATTTTTTAAATTCGGTCTGTGTGTGTGATCGGCCATAACTCGGGAAAGACTTAACCGATTTTCATGATCTTTGGCTCATTAGAACCGGCATAGTCGATTTACCGTGTACATCCCCGGGCGTTTTTGATTTGAAGTCTGGTTCCGGGGTCAGGGGTTAAAATGTGGGTTTTTTGCGTCATTTTACCCCACTTTAATACCCTTCATGGAATCAAGGTTATTTTTATCTTAACTTTCGACTTTTTTCTTTGGTTGGTATTATTTCATAACAAAATGATAGATGCCGATGCCTCTTTTTTGTTTTTCATATTTGGGTATGGCGCTCCAGTTATTCCTCGACCCAAAATTAGACAATCTGTTCTGACGTCTTGGGCGGGTGATAAGTTTCACCTGGTGTTTTCGGGAGTGGTAAACTCATTGCCGGGGCTGGGTTTGCGCTGTGACCCATGGTTCTATGGGTACGGAGGTATGACGCTCCATGGTTCGGGGTCAGAGGTGAAAATGAAGTCTTTTTAATGCATGAGTAAACTTAACTTGCGCCCCCTACCATGTCCTTTTGACACTATGTACAAAACGCTGTTAGCGAACAAAAAATTCATTGCATTAGCCAATTCCAAATTGCAAAATTTCTGTTCGCGAACGCAAAGCGACCGATTCCAAAACGGTGTAACCTCTGTTCGCTCGTAACTTGTTTCACCACGCACAATGGGGCAACTAGCATTCCGCATTCGCTAACACATTTTGTTTTATTATTGCTAATACGTGTAGTTCCAAAACTTAACATGTGATGTGCAGGTTTTAAAATATTAAAAGGCACAATTTTTGTTCGATAATAAAATAAAAATTTTGCAGTTCAAATGCCAAACGGTCATAAACCTATTAAAGGATAAAGATAAAGATGCAATTGGCACTAGGTGACAATCCGGGTTGTTATGCCGAAGCATTGTGTGGAGGCTGGCCGTGATGATTGCCCATTACACCACCCATCATCTTATCCGCCTAGATCAAAGTCTAGTACTTGTTTAACGCATAGGTACTGCGAAGCAATTGTGGCTGAGTACCTTGCCCAAGGAGATTAGCGCGACCGCTGGATTCGAACTCCCGACTTCACGATTATGAAGCAGGCGCTCTAACCACTCGGCCACGCCGCCACTCATAAACCTATTACTTAACGTTTTTGAAGTAACTTTTAATAGGGCACTTTTATGTTACTTAACGTTTCTGACGCGTTGCCCAAAACCCCAATTTTATGTTCTCTGTTATGTCGAAGGATGGCTGGTACGCCGAACAAGTAATCGCTAATCGCTAATGACAAAAGTGGGTGGTAGGGGGCGCACCATAACTTTAGTCATGCATAACACATTATAGTACCCTTCACGGAAGCAAGGTTGTTTTTATCTTAACTTTCGAATTTTTTTCTCCGGTTGGTTTCATTTCATAGTAAAATGATAAATATTAATGCCTCTTTTTTTGTTTTTCCATTAAGGCTCTGGTTCTAGAGTTAATGGGTTTGAGGTATAATGACACAATGGTTTTCGACCCAAAATTCGAAAATTTGTTCTGGCGTCCTGGGAGGCTGAAAAGTTTCACTTGGGGGTTTTCGGGCATAGAAAGCTCATTGCCGGTGTTGGTTTTGCTCTGTCATCCATGGTTCCTTGGGTTCGAGTTTTTTCTCTGGTTGGTTTTATTTCTTGGTAAAACGATAAATGCCGATGCCACTCTTTTGTTTTTCCATTAAGGCTCTGGTTCTAGAGTTAATGGGTTTGAGATATGGTGTCCCAATGGTTCCTCGACCCAAAATTTGAAAATTTGTTCTGACGTCTTGGGTGGCTGATAAGTTTTACTTGGGGGATTTCGGGCATGGAAAACTCATTGCCGGTGTTGGTTTTGCTCTGTCATCCATGGTTCCTTGGTACTGGGGTATGGCGCCCCCAAAGTTCGAAGTCACATGTCATAATGAGGGTTTTCCCCACATTTTAGTACCCTTCACGGAAGCAAGGTTATTTTATCTTAACTGTAGAGTTTTTCCTGGTTGGTTTTATTTCTTAGTAAAATTATAAATGCTGATCCCACTCTTTTGTTTTTTCATTAAGGCTCTGGTTCTAGAGTTATGGGGTTTGAGGTATGGTGCCCCAATGGTTCCTCGACCCAAAATTCGACAATTTGTTCTGACGTCCTGGGCGGCTGAAAAGTTCCATTTGGGGGTTTTCGGGCATGGAAAGCTCTTTGCCGGTGTTGTTTTGCTCTGTGACCCATGGTTCCTTGGGTACGGTGGTATGGCGCCGCCAAAGTACGGGATCACAGGTCAAAATGAGGGTTTTCCCACATATTAGTACCCTTCACGCACGGAAGCAAGGTTATTTTTATTTTAACTTTCCATTTTTTGCTCCGGTTGGTTTTATTTCATATTAAAATGATAAATGCGGATGCCGCTTTTTGTTTTTCGATTAAAGGCTCCGGTTTTGGAGTTATGGGATTTGAGGTATGGCACTCTCATGGCCTCCCAAAATTAGAAAATTTGTTCTGACGTCTTGGGCGGCTGATAAGTTTCACTCGGGGGTTTTCGGGCATGGAAAATTCATTGCCGGAGTTTGTTTTGCTCTGTCATCCATGGTTCCTTGGGTAGCGGGGCACGGCACCCCCTAAGTTCGGGGTCACAGGTCAAAATGAGGGTTTTCCCCCCACATTTTAGTACCCTTCACGGAAACAAGATTATTTTTATCTTAACTTTCGATTTTTTTCTCTGGTTGGTTTCATTTCATAGTAAAATGCTAAATACCAATGCCTCTTTTTTGTTTTTTGATTAAGGCTCCGGTTTTGGAGTTATGGGATTTGAGGTATGGCACCCTCATGATTCCTCGTCCCAAAATTTGAAAATTTGCTCTGACGTCTTGGGCGGCTAATAAGATTTACTTGGAAGTTTTCGGGCATGTAAAACTCATTGCCGGTGTTGGTTTTGCTCTGTGACCCATGGTTCCATAGGTACGGGGGTATGGCGCCCCCATGGTTCATCGACCCAAAATTAACAAATTTTATTGTGACGTCCTGCGAGTGTGATAGCTTGCACGGGGTGCTTTTCCGACATGGGAAACTAATCTCCGGTGTTAGTTTTGGTCTAGCGTGTGCGGTATTGTGTGATATCCACATATAGCAAGCATATCGACGTAGGCTAACGAAAGCTGATTGGCTGTGCACGCAAAAGACGTAGGTGTACTTATGTTTCACTACGTGCTGCAATCTCGATAGTTACTAGTTTATTTATAACCGTATAAATGCAATCATATAACTGGGAAGCACGGACGAAATACAGCTGTTTATTTATATTATATAATTAAGATTTGTTTAGTATCATTATATTGTCATCATCATACTGAGACAAACTGCACATGTTCGCCGTAATCAAAACATTTGTATTGATCAAGGTCCACTTAGTTTTGTCTGAGCGACTGAAGATGTTCCAATATAAATTACGTCTGTTGGCGTTAAGTTTTATCTAATACAAACAGATGCCGCGTTCCAAACGTCGTTGCAAAACTCCTTTCATAGATTTCTTCTGAATTACATAGCTATTGCTTGGTTCTTAACTTGGTGAAGTGTAGAGAAGTGCAATGTATTCGTCGAGCGATGATGCTGTTATCATTTGGGATTGCAAGTGAGCTGAAGCGGCAAACACATGAGCACCCAAGTAAGCCGCGTGATGTCGATACGGTGAACAATGAACCTAGAAAAGAATAATATGAAATTAGTAAGATTTAACAAGCGGAATTTCAGTTGTTATATAGTATTCTTGTTTTCACATACTATGCAGCCTTAATTGATGTTGCATTGGACAGTCTCAATGTGATAGATCATATCTGATTACTTAAAAACGCAATACTGGAATCCGCTTACTAATTGATAATGGCGTGTGGCAATAGTCTCGGATTTGATCAACGATCTTTAGACTTGAAAACAACGTTATCATAAAATAGGCCTCATAAAGTGGAAACGTACATTAAGGTTGTTGTGTATAACGTAGCATTTTATTAAATTTAACATGACTTACTTACAGATATGTGTACGTGAATTTCAAAATTATTACGATCGCTTCCCAATACGGTTTCTAAAGAAAGTCTGCAAAGCTGATACTACACAAAGTCTCTGGTTATACCATCATGGATAACATAAATGTGTCTTCTAATGAATTATAGTCTAGTTTCATACCGCTGTGTTTTTCACTTTAATATAGTATATGTTGCAAAATTGAGCTCAAACTTTATGTTTTGCAGTTTCAGAAAAAACACTTGTCAACCTTATACGGTTAAAAAATTGTAGCATCATCAAACGGGGTGAAAGCCTTGCTCACAATGACTTTCCGAAGCGATTTCGCTTCGCTAGCATATAGGGGAAAATGCCATAATCTAATTTTTATGAAGAAAATGGAATTTATTGTCTCAACTAACTTGTATATGGATCGACTCAGGAACCAATTTCGCCAAACTCGATTCAACTCTATCGGCCAGTCCTGGTATCATGGTCACTCCACCGGCAAAATATATGTTTCTAAAAGCGCAAAAAAGTACTGTATTGCAAACTATGATCTAGTTATTTAGAAATAAAAGCTAATCATGTCAATTTTTTCGACTAGCGTATAATAACTTGAGTTTTTGCCCTTAACGTGTCATATAAAGCTTTGCCCATCTATCTGTAAAACTAACTCAAAGCTTAAGCTTATCCTGGCCTCGAAATGGAACATCAATTTTTGTCTTGTGGCACTAATGTCAAGCTTCTTCCCACTCTTATACGTATGAACAGCTTGATATGGTACTTAAAAACTTAGAGTTATAATTCAGTGTGGACGTTTTATTATCGCAAATATTGAGTCGATCCTTCCAGGTATATAAATCGCTGCGAATTCAGAAAACATTAGTTTTACGAATGATTCCTACTAAAAGAGAAGCTCTACAAGATTAAAAATTATTCTAACACTTAAAATATTTTTATTTCCTGAATGTGATAAAATATTATAACAATTAATACCTCGAACGTTCAAAATGTATAGCTGTTTTAATGGATGAACATCATTTAGGCTAAAAATTTGAAATAATCAACTGTCTTCGAAATAGAACCGCTACAAAATAAATGATTACTTTAAAATTAAAGAAAAATTTTCCTTCACAAATGCCGACTGTAAAAGCTTTTATTTCTTTATTATTTAGTTACTAGCGAAAAAATTGCAAATATTACCATCATGAATGAATTAATAATAAAATAATTTTAAAATGTGGAAGTTAAAATTAAAATGCTAATTTTAATATCTGAAAATTTAAAAATAAAAAATCTACCGATACAAATTGCGCCGATTATCGATGGGCGATGCTTGAATTGCTGCATGGATCAGCTTATGCAATCCGCTATGATCACAGTCCCAAAGCTTCGGGTTCAATATGCCTTCGACACCAGTGAACCGGCACGAATCGATTAATATTTTGCTAAAATGCTGCACAATATTATTAAAATTCGCGCTTTTCCGAAACATCTATACTGGAACCGGTTTCCCTGCTCTACGCAGATATGTGTCAAAGAAAAACCTAGCGAAAATCTCTTTTATATGTAACCAGATAATTGTAATATTAGTTTGTGTATAACCAAAACCTATCAGGTCTACTAGTATCTCGCAGCAACTGTAAAACAGAGCGAGCGCGGTTTCATTTATACGTTATAATTTTGAGCAATCGCCCGTAACCGTATGGTTATTTTTAAAGTATATACCACCTTAGAATTTCTAGAACACTGAGCCCATTGAAAATCCTAAACGCCCATCGACCCTAAAAACATTGAGAACAACTGACAACGCATGAAGTATTAGTGCTTGTATATAGATAACCAGCCCATCGTATTGACAATGCAAAAAACTGTATACAGACCATGCTTGATGCCCTGCACCCAGCACATTATCAAACTACTCAAGATGTGCTATATTCAGGAAATCGGGTTCGTTGACTCTAAACGACTGAAAACCTCTGACAAAGACGTGAAATGTACATGCTGGTTTTTGAATAACGAAGTCATTGTATTCAGTGTGCAGAAAATCCTATCCATAGATAATTTTTGATGCCCTGCACGCCATGCACATAACCAAACACACTACGTTTTGGAAATCACTGGTTAACCTTAAAACCCTTGAAACTCCCCAAAAGGTATAATATAGTCAAGTCAAGATAGCGAAACTATCATATTTAACGTGCTTGATAATCTAATAGATGCCTGTTGTAACGTAAAAACACGCAATAACATTCCGAAATTCAAAAACCAATATTTCTGGCAAATGGTCAACGAACTATATTCGGATCCACAGCGGTCCAAGAAGCGTTCCCACAAAAATTGTTAGTCGTCAAAGTTGTAGACCTGGATGAGCTGATTCTCTATGTCTCCGTTTCGATGCGAAAGGCTGTATCGCTAGATATGGGCTGTGATATTCTGGAATCCGTACGACCATATTTTTCAAAGAACCATGTGAAAACCTGTTTTTTGCCATGTTGACCCTGAATATGGGGTAACAGCTGCTCACTTTCAACGAAAGAGCGCATTCTCTTCACTTTTTCGCCGAAAAATTTATCAAAATCTATCCACCCAAAGGTGAATTATACTTGACATTTATAGATATAAAAGATTTTTCAAGATTTTCCATCTAGCCGTTTCAGTGGAATATCAGCTCGCTTCACTCGCACCGCTTCAGTTAGGTTACGCCTTTTGCGTGCACAGCCAATCAGCTCTCGATAGCATATGTCAATATGCTATATGTGGACATCATACAATACCGCACAAGTTAGAACAAAAGTAACACTGGCAATAAGTTTAACATGCCCGAACCCCCCAGTGCAATCTATTAGCTTCCCAGGACGTCACAATAAAATTGGGTATTTTGGGTCTATAAACAACGGAACTACCCAGTACCCTTGGAACTATGGGTCGCAGAGCAAAATCAACACCGACAATGAGTTTCCCATGCCCGAAAACCCCAAGCAAAACTTTTCAGCAGTCCAGGACGTCAGAACAAATTTTCGAATTTTGGGTCGAGGAACAATTGGGGTACCATACCTCAAACCCCATAACTCTAGAACTAGAGCCTTAATTTAAAACAAGAAAGAGGCACCGGCATTTATCATTTTATTATGAAATAAAACAAACCAGAGAAAACAATTCGAAATTTAAGATTAAAATATAGCCTTGCTTCCGTGAAGGGTACTAAACTGTGGTAAAAAACTCATTTTGATTTCTGACCCCGAAATTTGGGGGCGCCATACCACCGTACCCATGGAACCCTGGGTCACAGAGCAAAACCAACACCGGCAATGAGTTTCTCATGTATGAAAATCCCAAGTGAGACTTATAAGCCGCCCAGGACATCAAAACCAATTTTCGAATGTTGGGTCGAGGAATCATTTGGGGCACCATACCTCAAACCCCATAACTCTAGAAACAGAGCCTTAATCGAAAAACAAAACAAGGCACCGGCATATATCATTTTACTATGAAATAAAATCACCCAGAGAAAACAATTCGAAAGTTAAGATTAAAATAGCCTTGCTTCCGTGAAAGGTACTAACATGTGGTAAAACATTTATTTTGACCTCTGATCCCGAACCATGGGGCGTCATACCTCCGCACCCATGGAACCCTGGGTCACAGAGCAAAACCATCCCCGGAAATAAGTTTCCTATGCCCAAAACCGCCAGGCGCAACTTATCAGCCGCCCAAAAAGTCAGAACAAATTTTAAAATTTTGGTTCGAAGAACCACTGGGGCGCCATACCCCCGTACATCAAATCTCATAGATCCAGAACTGGAGCCTTGATCGAAAACAAAAAATAGGTATCGGCATTTGTCATTTTACTATGAGATAAAACCAACCAAAAAAATTCCAAAGTTATAAAAATAACCTTGCTGCCGTGAAGGGTACTAAAATGGGGTAAAATGGGACAAAAAACCCAGCTTTTGACCCCTGACGCAGGAACAAGACCCCAAATCAAAAAACGCTCGGACTATGCCGGTTCGATTGCAAATCGACTATGTCGGTTCGAATGAGCCCAAGATCATTAAAATCGGTTAAGTCGTTCCCGAGTTATGGTCGATCACACACCCAGACGGAATTGGTAAGATTTCACCCCTGCAACACACAATCTCCACTACGTTTCTCTACGTTCTGAATATGTACTCCAAGGTATTTTGACCTTCCTTAGATTCCTTCCAGTTTCTGTTTCTAATTTAAGTTTTTTTGTTCACCCAGTTTGTGACATCCAAGTGTTTGACCTTCTCTAGATCTTCCACCCCCTGCCCTCACAGCCCCAAGTACTTTTTTGTGCGGCGAAAAATAGTGAATATTTCTACATTAGCAAGAAATATTTAAATTTTCTTTCTTCGTTTATGTTTACCCCTAGTAGGTATCCATAATTGTAGTCAGTAATTTAATTGTACTTACGTTTGACAGTTACCATGCCCATATAAATTGCGTGAAACGCCCTTTCCGTTAACCGGTCACGAACTGGAGGGTTCACACAAGTCAAGCACTCCGGTGTAATTTTGTTGGGTTTTGAGAAGCCAGTTTAGCAAATCATTTCAATAAGTAGTTAAAGTTAGTTATTGCCGTTTCGCTACAAGAACAATACAAAGTCAAACGTAAGCCTGAACAGTTACGCGTGTAAATACCTGAGGAAAAACTGAAGGCGTTGTTCGTACGCTGAATCCAAATAATATTCACAAACAGTAACTTTCCAAACTGAATTCTGATGTAGCTTTAAGATTGATTAAAACATAAGTACTAGGCAATTGGCAGTATATTACAAAGGGGGTAGGCTATAGTTGGAAAATTTTGAAATTTCTTCAATGTCACATTTTTCAAGCTTCGCTAAGAATTTTCTCAATTTTTATTCAATTTTAGCAAAATTTTCATTAGTTTTGCTAATTTATCCCAATTTTTCCGCATTTTTCACAATTTTAGGCCAGGGAAAAATATGTGAAATTCCCTGGAAGTAATAATTTTTCTCAATTTAACTAAAGTTTTCTCAATTTTTGGCACCCAATTTTTGCTAATTTCTGCCAAATCTTGCCGCATTTTCCTCAATTTGTGTCAATTGTTCCTTAAAAGTTTGGTCTCGGACGTGAAGGAGGAAGGGCAGGATGCTGAGCCTTCAGGGAAGAAATAGGTTTTGTCTTAAGGGCCTATCCTACCGCCGGCCCTGTCCACACATATGCTTTAATGGCCAGGGACGTCAATTAAAATAATATACACGACCCATCCTGGCTAATACAAAAGTAGCTAAAAGGCCAGCTGAACTATACGATTCATTTTAAGGGTCGGGTTCGGTTGTGCCAAACCGCATCCTTTTTGTCAATGAATCCCTCCCTATGTTCACATATTGGAAAGCAGACGACGACTCATTAAGTAAGTGTAAGACATCTGATTACATAAGGCTTAATCGTCTGTTTTATGTACATCTATAATTGATTTAGGTAAGCATAAGACGTGTGTTTTAGGTGAGCCCAGGCGGGGCGCAGCACGCTATTTCTACGTGGGTGGCAACTCGAAGTGGGGGTGGCCATAAGGGAAAATTGAGGGTGGAATGAAGAAAAATCCTATTTGTGCCGATATGTGGGAAAAGAGCTCTTGCTACGCCCCTGAGTCCAGGACATCTATTCTAGGTAATGCGCGACTACATTTAAGTTGACCCCGCTATCCATCCCATTTTGCGGTTCCTGAGGTAAAATATACATCCATAGTTACGGAACAAATAGGACTTTCGATTTGGTTCATTACTAGCGCAGATTTAGAGATTTGTATTGGGTTAGGACAGCTAAGTAACATATTATAGCTTTGAATTAGGATTTGTCACTGTTCGCCAACAAAGTTAATATAACTGTGACGTCACAAATGCAACGTCTTTATTATTTTTCAGTTTGTTAATTGAAATTTGACAAAATTCTGTTCGCGAACAAATCTGATATTCCCCAACAAAATCTAGTATTTTCTGACCGACTAGAAAATGTTCGGTGACGAAATTTTTTATTAAAAAACAAAATAGGATGGTCAGCGGGATCATTTTAAGTATAGCTGCGCATAATTTTAAGACAACTGCTTAGATACATATTGATCATCTGTTTTAGATATATCCATAAAATGTGTTTTAGGTGAATCTAAGATGTATGTTTTGGTTACCTCTGAAATATCCAGTTTAGGTACGCTTGATACATCTGTTCTATCTAAATATACCTAAGAAATCCGGTTTTATCTGCATCTGAGGCAACTGTTTTCTGTGCGTCAAAGATAACTACCTTCGATACGTTTAATAATTCTGTTTTAGGCACATCTCGCACAACTGTTTTAGGTGCTTCCGACTGTTACAATTTTGAATCAGTGGTGAACCTCATTTAATCAAGACGCTCTTAAACAGTTTTCAGCCAGTTCTTAAATACAAATTAAAATTTAGAGAAATAGCAGAAAGTACGTAATTATAGCACTTCCTTGTAACGCAACTCAGATAAAATACCGCACCTTCTCATTTCTGGGGATATTTCAAATTCGCTTAGATCCACCTCGATATCGATCGCTGTCGGATCTTTTGAATATCGGTTGCATTCAGCGACGTAGTCTTCTGCTACGTAGCATGTCTGCAATTTTGCACAATGAAAAAATAAAGTAAGCAACACTACTTTGAACATTTAATTGACTCAGAATTGCAAAATATTGCATCTTAACTCGTTACATTGCCATTCCAATTTTGGAGCAGGAATTTTTAATTTTTTTAAATTTTGCAATTTTTTACTACAATTTAAAGTTACTTACGGGGCACACCAGACATGAAAAATTTCTTTTAAATAGCTAATAAACTAAATGGAATATTTAGGCACTTAAAACTGTTTTTCTTCGCACCACTTTGTCTGCATCAATTTTCTGTAGATTTTAGTTAAATGGCATTTATCTTATTATTTCTCGTAGTTAATTTTGTTTCAACCAGTTCATAAATTATTTTTCAAATTAAAACAGTCAAAGATATGTTAGCTATATTACTGACAAATGTCAAATATATGCTAGATATGCTGACAATATTACCATTTTGTTTAAACTATAATATATTATTATGTTGTTATAATTTTAATTCCGTAAAATATTTTTTTAAAAAGCCTTTGCTGCAGTTATGGTTTATTAAACACATACCTTTTCAACAATGTATCGAAGTATTAGCTGTTCGACAGTTGTAGCGAATGTATACGATCCATATGTACATTGAATAACACGTTCACGCATTGAGTCTGCAATTGTTTGACCTCCGTAGGGCAGCGACATAACACCACTTCGAACGATATAACCTGTAAATGATAGTAAAAAAATTAACGAAATAATCTATTTTGTTGTGCTATAATATGTGAACAATAGATTTTTGGTCGGCAGTTCACTATTTGTAATGATTTTCTCAATATAAAGTACTCATGTAATGCGTGAGTCCGTGTTAGGTCCGTACACGGTTGCTCTTGTGTCAAATCAGTACAGGATCGTAAATACGAACCTGTGCGCGAATAAAAATTTTCCCTTATATACGCGAACAATGATTTGTAATAAGGTATCATGTAGGCGCTGTTCGCGATCGTTATTTTGCGATTTAGCGTCACATTTTGCCGATCCCATGCATGAAAAAACGCGACTACCAGTCGCGTTTTTTCATATACGAAAATACACACATAGACCTCCAACATAGCTGTCCGATTCAGCATGTCATTTGGTGAACGCGGACAACGGCACGAAATGGAGAAATGTGCGGGTACGTAAATTCTGTTAGTACTTCGTAAAGCCCTTGTTCACGTTTACTAAAATGCGAATAACGATGACAGAAATGTGAACGCGAACGATGTAAAGTTCATGATATTCACAAAAGAACAACCAAGATGTACGCACATGAAGTGGACTTGCGCACAGAGAATAACGAATTATGTAGCAATGGCAAATACCTACATTTCATAAATTCTCATAGGGGAGAGGGTGGGTTATCGTCCTGATGCTTTGACCCCCTCTTCCGTCGTCGCAGTTCCTGCTGTGAAGTAGTCTAAGTCGGCCCACCCCTCTGAGGCTTGGCACAAGCTCGGCAAAGGGGCAGAAAAGTTTGGCAAATACAGGCAAAATTCGATGGAAAATCGACAAAAATTGAGAGAAATGAATAAAAATCGGAAAAAATTAGCAAAATGCTGGCGAAAAATTGGAAAAATCGAATATTTTGAGTGCCACAGTATTTAGAACATTTATCCCCCTGACGACCTCCTCAAGCAGAGCGGTTTCTTCCCCTGGGGACGACCCCCCCCCCGAGTTACTCGCTATCCACCCAGGGATTTCGGATGTCGCACATGCATGCTTTATTTCCAACAGATCTTAATTCTGTACACCTTGAGACTGATTTTTCTCATAGCAATGTAATTTTTTGATAAAGAAGTTTAGAGATAAGGATAAGCGAACGATAAGATTTTTGGAAAGACTAAAAAGAATTGTACTGAGGCGACCTGATAGGAATTCCCACAGTGGTGGCTGTTTGCAGCCTTTAGTTTGTTCGGTGCGGAAATGGAGCAGCCTTTTCTCAATATGACTTTGAACACGAAATGAAGAATAAAGCAATGGAAGAAATCACGAATTCTGTGAAAAACTGGAAAATGTCCTCGTCTTAGGGGCTATCACGCTACATGTTGCAAAAAAGTCGTCACAGTATATACTAAAAAGGGAATATTTCTACTTAGAACCACCTTTGTTATCAAAATTTTTCATTAGCCAGATGCATTTCGAGATTTACTTACCGTCAACAATTGGAACAATATTAATTCGATCCCCAATGTCAACAACAATTCCCGTCGTGACATCGTACGCGTACAGGGTAAGAATTGATTGTTTAGCAACAGCAACTCCACAAACGCCACATTCTGTTAGTAGAATTTTAGCAAGTTCACCGATTATGTTTGGAGCACAGTTTTGGGGTACCGTAAGGATGACCTAAAACTGTTAACATTGTTTCAAATTCCAAATAGTACACATGCACAATCCAAAATGAAAATAGAAAATTTGGTATTTCTAATTTAACTATGAAATAATTGCATTCGAACGTTTATCAAAATAAAATAATATTGATCGTTGCAAAAGCACGTTCACAGATGAAGACAGGGTATACACACGCCTCCCGCACCACTTTCTTTTAAAAACCGACTGGTACTGCCTTTTAGTATAGATGTGAAATTCAGACACACATATTTTATTTTAACTAGTTTAAATGGTAAACAAAATAATCATAGGATAGTGACCCCACACTTTTTAACGTTAGATTTGCATATCAGCACAAAAGGGAGCCCATTTTAACCCAAATATATTTAGGATTACGCTTAAAGCTTTTATTGTGGGTACTTGTTAAGACTTTATCTGATGTTTTAACCCCAGATGATGCTTGCCGCTGCTTAATAATTTCATAACACAAAATAAATTTGAATGATCATATTCTGAATAATCCCAAATGCCTTGAAGGTATTGGAAACTGAGTGGAGCTGTATACCGAATGTTATGTTTTTAATTTCTCGTTGTATGTTTACCCAAATATTAAATGGTTTGGAGACATGATCAATTACGTGAAAATAATCTATTAATTTTGTGAAATCGTTTTAATATAACGTGCAGTTACCTCAACTAGGGCCTACCAACGTTTCTGTACTTTTCGTAGATACTTAATGAGGTACAGTAGCAGGCTGTGGCGGAACTGAATTTCTCATCCCGCTTACAACTCTGACATCTAAAGATAAAATTATGTTGGTTGATAATGTTCGCCAGCAAAATCGAAAATTCTGGGGTTCGCAACTCCTATTAGGCGAAAACTGCAATAAAGAAAACAATCGTTTGTTTTTCAAAATCTTAAAAATTACATAATCATTTTAATTTGTTAGCAGCTCTGACAAAATGCATAATCAAAATCGTGTTCGAAATACATACTCATACAGCAAAATATGTAAAATGTCGCTCATTTTGGGCAATACACTGTATGGTATTAATTACAATGGCATCAAAATTTCCGCCGTGTCTTCAAAATTGACCAATTTCGGGCTGGTCAATTGTAGGAAAGACCCCCAATTTGACAACCGTGACTCCTGCGTTTAAATCAGACGAGCTAGCCACTATGCCACGCCAAATAACTTTGCACATAATTACAATTTTTCCACGCGATGGGGGCTGAGCCTCACGGGGACTAAATACGGCTTAGGGAAGTTGCGTCTTTAGAGAGGTAGCCACCCTAGCCCTATATGAACCCATATGAGTTATTTATAAAATTGCACGAACTATCGGGCTCGAGCTTATCAGAACTTTGGACCAGCCTAATGTAATTACATTATATAATAAAGTTCATGGGCTTTAATGGCTAAATGAAACGTACCTTTTATATTTTACGCATAGCGTTCGGTCGTAGAACTGTGTGGGTGCTATGAGTTAAACACAGAACCTCAAATTGTGACGGATATACGCTTAACCACACAGCTATTTTGGTCATAGTGCTCATGGTTCTTAGTATCCTTACACAACCATAGACAGTTTGAACAACAATCGTTTGTACAACGTTACCAAAGTACAAAATCATTTGCACTATACCAATTGTTACAATGAATCTTGGAATATCGATGGGGTTACGTAGAATTTGTTTAAATTACAGCAACGCTTCATCGAAGTTAAGTTATATGCATGTTTAGCCGGATACTCAAAATAAAACCAAATTTTAGCTCAGCGTTTACAGATGAAATTACTATACTCACTGAACACTGTAAACGTATGTTCTTCTGCTAATTTTCCCTAACGGGCGCGGTTTTACATAAAACTGGTGTATTTTGTCAACTGAGGTTTTGTCGCTAAAGTTTAAAACAACAATTATAGGCTTTGAATAATTGGAGATCGTTGCAGTGCCCATCCGATGGGTTCTTGCATTTTGGTACCGGTTTTCTCCTAAAGCACTTAGATGAAGCTCTGGCATACCCACTTTATTTGGCACTGGGTTTCGTCCGTAACTGTTTCACTACGATACATTCTGTTCGGTAGTCCTTATTTTGTTGTTTCAATCGGTCGTACCTGTGCTTCGTTTCTTATCTGCGTTGTTTCGACAGTACATAAAATTTTATCTAAATGTAGGCAAAGTTTAGGATCTATAAATGTAAACAATGCGGTCAGTGCTCTGTATCAGTGTGCTTACCAGCTCTCTTTATTTGCGCTAGGTGTGCGCATAGTTAAACGCAACATTTCGAATATGGATCATTGTAATAATGTCATCGTAAGTAAATATCAACGAACTAAGCTAATTAGTAAATCCTTAAAGAAAATTTAACACAAGTTTAGTATCAAGCAGAAAACTCATTTTGGACGGTAAATACATTATTTATCACAGTGTAATGTTTGCCGAAAGTCCAAGATATTTAGCTTTTATAGTTCGCAAAGGCATTTCTTTAGTCGTATCTTTTTTGTTTTTGTCTGTAATAATATTAACCTTTATTTGTTATGTATCAGATGCCAGAGTTGCACGCATTATCATTGCGCAACTGTGTAAATGGTCCTGTTCACACTTATTTGTTGAATTGATCAAAAAATTTTCAACTAATAGTTGTTTATTCCGACTTATCTAAAGCTATCATAAACGTTTCTCGGTTTTTGGGCTTAAGTTGAAAATTCAAATTTCTTACAATCCCATAACGCTGATTATTCTAAATAATAATTAATTTCAGACATTTTAGTGCTGTAAATCTCAAATAATCTAGTATTCGGGAAGTTACACTATAATAAGGGGCGTACTGATGTATATAGTCGGAATAAACTGTTTCTGTAAATCAACCACTCGTAATACTGCAACCGACGTTCTACACGACTCTGAAGTGTGATTAGTCGGTAGGTTTTCGGACCGATCCAGTCAAAATATTTATACCGAACAGCTGACATAAAACAGCAAGTAGAACGGATCATGCAAGTTGAGTCTGGGCCTTCAACCCTTCCAATTAGATTTAGTTTTTCGTCGGTGATTTTTATGATTTCAAGGCGTTGTTTTGATTTCGATTATGATTTCAAGGTTTTGTTTTGATGGTTTAGTGACTTCACCAAAGTAGAATGGCGCTCCTACTTAGCTTTCGGCAAAGCCGTCCGCTAAAAGCAGGTGTTCCCTTCTACGATGTACGCTGAAGAAAAGTACTGGTTCCAATAGGTTGCCCAGGCAGATTCCGGCGTGGATTCCAAGTCTTTTGGGATCCCAAAGGTTGTGTATTAATATTGATACCGCCTTAGTTGCAGGTGTACTTTGTGAGTGGTTCATTCGGCGGTGGAGATGTGCCAAGCCAAAGCGTTCCACACTAGTCTTCATGTTACCCGCGTCGGCTCAGTTTGCCACGCAAGCTAAACGATTGTTTTTCATGATCTGCAGCACTCTACCTGACCTCCTAAGAAAGCATTGCTTGCTCCTTAGATCATACTATTTTTCTTAATGTTGTGGTTCACTACAATGAGAATAACGATACAGAGCGACCCGAGTTTAGGTTGCCCCAGTATTCTACGCTTGGGCACAAATTATACTACCATATATAGCTTCGGAAGGATTAAACTAAGTTTTATTCAGCGCACCGCTCAGCTAGTCGTTTAAGTCGCGACGTATCGCTTGAGCAAGCAAGGGTACCAATACAAGTGATGTTATTCGATGCCGTGTTATTGACCCTGAGCAGTTTACTGATCGTGATATTTACATTTTATTGTGCTCTTTGTTTTCAGGTAAATGTTACGATTGTGTTCTTTTATACCAAAACACTGGCACTCTAATGCCGCAAAAATGCACAACAAATGTAAAAAAACACATAGGCGCTATTTTACTTCAATCATTGGCTTTATAATACAATTAAAATCTATTCGGGGTGTCATGGGTTCCATTCCGGTTTACTTGAATGATGAAGGGACCACCGGATAAAGGGGACCGCTTCATACCCGAGATGCGTAGGCCATCAACTATGCCCCAACACTATTGTCTGAGGGCTGTAGAAAGTACTGCACTGGATGTATTTTTGCATAAAACAAACGCTTCGGCTAGAACTTGGGGCAATCATAAATCTAATGTTCTCTGCAACTAGCCATTATTGGTGCACAAATTGTTTCAGTTGGCACAAAGTTTTAGGTGCATTGTAATGTTATAGTAAAATTTGGATGCAAACCAAACTTTATTCAAAGCTTTTGCGAAAGCTCTAACGTTTAAACAGCCTTCACAAAAGGAATGATGTCCTTACAAGAAGTGGCATTAAAATATAGCCGAAGCAAAAATAGCATTAAGGCACAAACACATGCTAAAATACTACAAATTTACATCAAATATTAAACAGGCGGCCAATGTAAGTTTTAGAGGCGGAAGTGCAATGGATGCCATTCCGTTCTCAGTATACTAATCCCAAGCCTTAGTTAAACTCTCTATCTGACCCATATACTAAGCGTAAGTCTACGTCGGAGGCTGCCGCTCTGCGAACCCCCGCCTTCTCTAAGCAACCCTTTTTTCTAACGATATAACGTCCGAACCCTAAAGGTGACATAAGCCAAAAATGCTAGAAGCACTGACTTGTTGCTGATGCTTGTCCAAATGCAATTTGTCAAAAACATAATCAAACACGTATTGAAGCAACGACAAATCAACGCTGTATCGATTTTGTCCGGTCCCGCTTGGAGTTTGCTTAATCGGATAAACAAGTCGGGTACCACGGACCCGGATTTCAGGCTTAAATGCGTTTTGACCAACTATTACTTCGCCTAAAAACAACAGTATCACAAAGAATATTTTTGAACAAACAACTGAACGCTTTAGCATCGCATAAAATGAGGGTATAGCTGAAAGACCTATAAACCGGTATGATCATGAGTAGAAGTGCCTGCATGTGCATAGCAATAGCAGCACATTGCAGCATTAGCTGTTTTATAAATTTCAATGCCATAATATATAACTCACCTTATATCGTGATAGTTTATATTCAGGTGCCGCAATGAAATACTTTTTGAAAACTTATACAACAAAATAACTCAAGAAGTAGCAATTTTCTGGCTTTTATCAGCTGCCATCGTGTCGCGGCAGATCACACTGAGTTTTCGAAAAGTCTAGGCTTTTCTGGAGTGAACTTAAACAGAGTACAAATATTGAGACAATGTCTTGAATAAACAGTTCGGTGTTTCGCAGCTTTAAGGCTCGAGGAAAGAACAGGCCTTGTCTAATCTGTTAGCTAAGGCCAGACATATATACTTGATTACATTTCGTCGAGGCCAAACCTCGTCGAATCCAGATCCTAATGAATAAGAGCTTTACAAAAGTTAGGTCTTTTCTTTATCACTATGAACCTGCTGTAATTTATGGCATGATTGTGCATGCCAAACAGGAATTCAGAGAGAGGGCTGCTCGTCTCAGGCTTAGGAACCTTCTTCAAGGCCCTGGTTTACTTCCATGAGGATATCCCCTAGTCCACTCTGGTGATTAACCTCGGCCATTGCGACCAACTCGGCGGTCCTGTTGTGTAACCCAGAAACATTCAAGTGCTCTTCAAACGTTTTGTTGATACTGTCGAAGACTCTGGCAAAAGGGTATTATCATGGTACATTGTTATCTTGGCGTGTCAGAACGTGACACGGGTGTAACGTGACGCCATTACAAGATTATGTTGTTTCAATTACATCATGGCATCAGGCTTGTATCGAGTGATACAAAGTAGATCAACCATGTTCAAAGTGTTACTACCAAAATTCACTCGTTTGCGTTCCAGCATCCTTTTTGGTGGCAAAATGTTTCCTTATAAATTACCGTCGGGACGGCACAACGTACCTTCATAAAATTCGCGTTACAGAGAACTCAGTCTTCCAACTTTTATTCAGGTCAGTGTAAAATAATAGCTATTTTTATGCGTTTATACGTTGTAATCATTCAATGACATCTTACAATTTTCGTAACTAATTTCATGTACTGTATCTGAAAAAACATTTTACGCATACGTTTTTGGATCTGAGTTCTCGGTCTTTGTGTTGCTTAATCACTAACGACTTCATGTAGCTCGGGTGAATTTTTACTAACTAATTACCAAATGCAATACCCATGGCTAACTCGGTCGCCTTGCTAATTAATCCTTAATGTTACGTTGGTCAGGTGCTGCTATTTTCGGTGCTACTCAGCTTGCTCGTATTTAAGTGAATAATCGTGTTTACTCTTGCTTGCATCCGTTCGGTGTGGCTACGGGCCAAATGTACTTTCCTCTGCGTACAGTGTTATTCTCAGTTCGCGGTAGGTTTGGTTTTTAGCGTGATACCTAGTCTGCCTATAGTTGCATGCGCCAGTCTAACAGGATACTACTCCGCAATTCTTAGCCTTATGCCTGAAACAACTCCGTAATGCGATGCTTCAACACCTTACTTAGCGATTAGACTTGGCCGGCAGGAATTCAAGATCGCTATTCATTTTTCAGCTTTCAGCCACAACCAATTTACCAATGAATAAAATATCTTCGGCAAAGGGATTAATTAAAAAGTTGCATCGCGGAAACATGTTTACTAACGTACGCATTGACTAGCAAATCAGAAATCGCACCAAAATAAATGAAGGCTCACGGTATTGATATCTCTCTTCCAGGCGAAGAACGCGGACAGTCTAAGGGACGACATTCTCGGTGGAGTAGGACGACGTCCCAATTATCCTTCATTGGACGAATGGGTTGCCACACCCGGGAAACCTACGTCATCCACTAGACAAAGTCGGCTAAGTTCGCACGGTAACCCTGCCCAGGAACACCAGGACAAGAGGAGGTAACTACCTTCTTCACTGAGCACACCCCTTGCGGGCAAAATAAATTTCGGGGTGCAGAGTTTCTGCAGGTAGCGGTTGGGCATCCCGCGTTCCCCGTTACAATCGTTACAAAGCTTGTATCACTTATTTGCAGCTGTCAGCTATGGCACAGCCTATCATCTGCTCTAGGGGTGTCTTTTAGATATAGTTTTGAAATTGGGTATTCCTTTAGTGATTTGAAATATATTCCAAAAGACGGGCAAAATTCAAAACAATTTTTTAATGTGTCTATATGTCTTAAGTTTAACGTTTTTGCTAAATCATAGGTGCCATAGTGGGTAGACGGATATCTCCAAACTACATCGGCGGACCCTTTCCCACAAAAGGCGCTTGGAAAATTCGAAATTTTTTTCCAAATATAAGCAGATTTGGAGCAGATTGGATAAGCAGAAACAAATAGTAGCTAATTAAGTTTTGACATTTGCTATCTCCCTCTCGTCGAAAAAATCTGCCCCCATAATTCGACGGAGTTGGACACTACTGTGCTAAATGATGGGTTAACCAAAACAGTTCCAATTTATATCGTTCTACTTTCTTCTACGTTAGAACATCATTTTAATTGTTATATTTCAGCGTACGATTTATCTCGTACTAAAATGATGTATTTCTTACAGCCTTAAAATCTAAACCACTGGCATTCAGTTGTTTTTTTAAAAACTGCCCTTCAATACATTTTAAAGATGCAAATTGTACGTCCTAACTCTGACATACGGAGATTTGTAACGGGTTACGTGTCTATTGTGTGTGGACTGCTCCGTTCAGAAAAATGTTCCCGCTACATTTTAAAATTTTCGGAATGTCGATCATAACGTAAATGGTCGAAAACATCTAACTATTTAACATTTTATTTTAAATCCTTAAAACGCTACAAGATTCTTGCTTACCTTGTTCTGTAACGAGAACAACGGCTGGAAAGAGCAACTGGGGAAGAGTTGGATTTTCAGTCGCTCGACCAGCACGAATTGAGCGACTTCCTAGTTCGATAATGACGATATCCTACAAATCACTTTTGAACTTATCAGCGAAAGATAGTCCTGTGAGAGGTCTAAGCTTTCATTTGCTCTTGTGCTATGCTTTCTATTAGAAATTGTGTTCATGCTTCAGCTTCGTGGTATTTTAGTGTAATTTCAGCTATTCGGAAAAACGAAATATGGGTTTTGAAGAAAACAGTCTTAAATAGTTTGTTGTGCAACTCTAAACTACTACATTTATGCTAGCCAATTTCGTCTCTACATAACCTTGATCATGAAAAATATACTTTAGTTCCACTACATTTACCAAACTTATTCTCAGAAATTGAACACAGCGAAGCAGCATGGTACCTTACGCCATGGCCATCTGGTAAGACGAAATTCTTTTATAAAACACGTTAAATTTCCAGTAGTGTCTGCGAGCATTTCGTTTGGAGAGACGTAATATACAAGGGATTTTTCAGCGACAAATAGGGTAGTTATATTAGCACTGGACTTACATCGGTGGTAGGTAGGAGATTTTATAGACATGCCAGTGACCACGTTCAAGAATGAAACTAGAGTCATAGCTGTACCAATTTATTATATTAGGTGGAATTACGCCTAGTGTTTCCTAGCTTGTCAAGTAATGTCAAATATTTATACATTCCTATCCTAACTCCACTATGCGCCGTCTAATGAAAATGTAATTCAGTACCGTAGCAACACATCTATGACCACAAGCTTCGTTGCAAAAATGTCATAGATGGCTTGGGATTTCCCAAATTAGTCTGTGGTTAATGGTTGCTATCATTTTTTCAAGGTAAATGTCGCAATGTTATGAAATTAGAGAAAAATTATACATTTTGTTGGACATAATTAGAAGTACAAAAACATACTTACGCTGAGGTTCAAACCTAGCGCCGACGGAACTTGGAAATTATGACAATTGCATGGTTTAAGTACAAAATAACATAATATACTTTTGCGCATTGTTTATGGCTCTTATTACATAATATACGATTGTCCCATTATGTTATATACGTTACAAAAACGGCTTATTCGAGATAGATCCTTGAAGAAGAGGGTGACACTCATATCACGTTAGGTTGTATATACGTTTCGGATGACGCGGTCGATTTTTGCGTACTTTGTCCACTTTTGTTAGAGGACAGGTTTGTCACATTTGTCCTGTCGCACAAATTTTTGTCTATTTCAATTTTGTTCAGTTCTCCAACTTTTGTCCCAATTTGGATAAAACAATTTTTAGACTGCCCTTCCAATTTTTCAGTTCCATAACTTTTGTTCTAAAACTGAACAAAAATTAAAATATTTTTTGTTGAAATTTGAAAGAAAGTTTGGAACAGGACGAATATTCAGTGGTCAGAACTAAAGTTGGAAAGGTGGTACAAAAGTCGGGACACAAGTTGAAAGTTGGGAAGGGCAAACCAAATGTGAGAAACTTGTGTCCCTTGAACATGTGACAAGTGACGCGAAAATCAATCGAACCATCTCATAATCTATGAACCTACTGCGATATGCGTGCCGCACACTTCATCAAGAGTGAATCATGGACACTTGAGATAACTATTGCGTTTATTCTTGCGGTTTTATTCTTAAATCTTATATTATGGAAATTTGAAGTAAATAGAGCAATTTGTATATTTATCCTCGAATAAAGCACAAAATGTTTGTACAGCAACATTAGAAAGCCAATTCGTCGATTACAAACAAACTACATACTATATCCAAGAGCGCAGTAGACAGATCGAAAGTAGGGGAGGAGCGGGGGTGGGGTGCACTACCCCAAAATTAGGGAGGCCGCCTCCCGGCGGCCTGTGCAATTATAAGTGGCATATCGTTATGCAAACTGTCAAATACAGTGAAGATTGGACATTAATTAATGTTAGTTGCAAAAGAAACAAAACAAGCAAACGTAAAAGATGTATACAAGGGTAAACTTTAAATGTGCCCCTACTATCCCCTCTTCATTAGCGGTTGGCGATCGTTTGTTCGACGTACCCGCCATCCGTCAACATGTAAGAAAGCATAAAATTTGTGTTTTGGGTAATGCATGTTAAGAAACGCAAAAAAATGGCCTATTAACTTTTACTTCAAAAACAGTAAGCAATCGATTAGTGACCGTTTGACATTTGAACTGGAAAATTTTCATTTGCTATCGAACGAAAATTCTACCGTTTAGTGTTTAAAAAGCTGCACATCACATGTAATACTCGAGAAATACACGCATTATCATAAATAAACCGAAATGTGTTAGCGTAACCAAAAATGCGAGTTACCTGCCACATAGTGCGTTCTGAAACGAATTCGTGGCAAAACAGCAAATAGGTACATTGTGTTAGCTAACAGAAATTACCCAGTCTTGCAACCAGTCGCTATGCGTTCGCGGACATTTTTGAATTTGGAAATGTTTATTGCAATGACTATTTTGTTCTCTAACAACGTTTTGTACATAGTGTCAAAAGAGAATGGTAGGCGGCGCATCTTAAGTTTACTCATGCCTTATTGGAGATCTTGACGCCAAGTAAAGTAATTAAAATAGACAAATTATCCACCACGAGATATGATTCAAGAAACTGAAACTTGGTCGCGCTGTCGGCATCACCTTTAGCTTAGACACAATTGGTAATGCAACAAATATTAAAATATCATTTAATAATGTCGCGTTCAAAAACGAAACGGTTCGTACCGCTGAACTTGGTGTTAAATCACTAGCAGGCATTACGTAAGCATTCGAACCGATTATTTTAGCATGACTTTCTAGTGCACGGTGCCACTTCGAAGCAAGTAGCGGCGGACATCTGAAACAATAATAATAAGGAGGGCTAAAATATACCAAAAATCCAGTATTTTACTATTGGGATCAAAAATGGCTAATATTCGCTAAAATGTAAAAAAAATAATCACTAACCTAATGACAAATGTTACATTGTCCTGACCACCAGTCACAGTAAGGATATCTTTGTTGTTTTTCCGCTCAATCGTAGCACCCGTGAGCCAGAGTTCACCAACTGTTGAAATAGTGTCGTCTGGAGGCTTCTGAAGATACAGAAACAAGTTATTGTAGGCTAAATTTATGCAAAGTTTCAACGAAGTTATAAGACTAAGGGTTTATGTTCTTTCAAATGTTATTTAATACTTGATTTGATATATATCAACCATTGATACTACAAAATTTTATTAGCAAGTACAGGAAAGCCAATCAAAACAAAATGGTGTAGCGCAGTAGAAATTACACAATCTCAAAGTAATACTCCGTTTTCCGAAGTGAGATAAATATGTCACGTGAAACCTATAACACGAACCTCAACGATTCCTGGAGGCTTCGTAATTGCTGCGCTTTTTTGGATTATTGGAATTGTAATAGTTACCAAGTTTTGTTGTAATCTTTAAAAAATTATCTATTTTATTAGGTTCAAAATGCGCTCCAAGAAACTGTCATACCAGTTAATAATTGAATCATTTATGCGACGTTCACGTTATAATATCCCCGCTGTTTGGAATATTTGTCTCCCTCTAGTCGTACCTCTACCGTATAGACAGTCAGAGTGACACCCATACTGTAAATCACTTTCCGCGGATATGCGACACACGCATAGCTACTACATGGTTTCTTTACAGTGTCGTACACGCCCTTAGCTGCTAATTTGGAGCGAATTAACTGTAACCGACACCGTCTGTAGCTAATGTGGTTTATTTGTCAACGGTACTGTGTAGTTTTATTTTAATTGTTTTTCCATATGAACGTTGATGAAAGAGTGCCGCACATTGTCAATAAAACTGCAAGAAGACAAGGTTTGTTTGACACTGCCGAGAAGGGCAATAGCTAGCTACCTTTGAAAAAATTTATGAAAAACGTGGGGGTGCCTAAGAAATACTGTTGTCGACAGTGTGCCTGACACCGTGCGGTGTACATAGGTTCCAAACGTTGTGGACATTATAACGTGAACGCGACACTATTTTCATGGAGCACATTACGTTAATTTCTGTACCGCTTGTAGCCGTCCGAATAAAGGACAAATTCACAATTATCAAAAATTCAAGATTTCATTTTTCCTAATTTATTAAGTTTTTTGCGCCGAAAACAGCTAAAATCTCAAAAATTCCCCAAATAGCAACAAATTTTTTGCTCAATCCAGAAATCTCACTTCTATCAATGTGCTTTAATTCAGTCTTGCGTATTGAGTTGTAATCTCTTAAAGTTGGCCTAAAATAAATTTGAAATAGCTATACAATGTAACTGACTTATTTCAACTGTTCAAAAGAATTGTATAGCGAGATCATGAAAATATATGGCAAGCAGTTTGCCCAATAATGTGTCATTTTATACGAAATGTTGTAAAACAAATTAGGTTGAAATTATAGCTTAAAAACGGAATAACGTATAATTGCGACAAAAAGTATTTTTGTCCTGTTAAAGAATAACTATTCACCAAATTGACGGATTTTCAATATATTGTTATTCGTCACGTAACGAAATGTTGTAGTTGTAAGCAAATAACGGGATCTATCTTTTTGATATGTGACAATAATTTCAACAGTATTGCTGCTAATGTTTTGCCAGTGTATTATTGGTATTGTGGAAGTTTAAACAGGATCACTGAGCTGAACTTGGAACGTCCAGATTGTAACTTGCATGGTGCACATCATATAAAGCAGGTATTGCGGCTCTACAGCGAATTTCAGCTAAATTTTCTCTTAAAATTGCCTGCCCATGTCAACTTTAGGGGCCGAACGTTATAACGTTACAAAAAAGAACAGCTTAGAGCGGGGGGTTCGGGGGCGGCAGCTCCCCGACTTAGGCTTAATACATGGCTCCTGTAGGGACCTTAGCTTAGGCTAAGACTAAGGCTTAGGCTTAGTATATCGAGAACGGCATGGCGTGCATTATACTTGGGCCACTAAAGTTGACATGGGCTAAATTGGCGATTTCCAAATTTAAAAGGTTTCGTCTTTTGAAATACTGGAGAACGACAAAACGGGACCTAACGTTTTGATACGTGACTATAATTTCAGCAGTATTGTCACTAATGTTTTGCCTGTGTTATATTGGTATTGTGGGACTTAAACGAGATCACGAAGCTGAATATGGTACGTCCATATTGCCACTAATCACAGAGTAGCCACATTCGCACTGTTTCTCCTTGTTTTGCGAGTTACTAGTTTAAGGCGCTGTCTAACTTTCAAACATTTTGCAAAAAAATTTGACCTCAAAATATTATCAAAATTTGAACCTAAATGTTAATAGAAAAATATAGCGAATTGTAATGCTGCAATTCTTGAGATCAAAAATAGAGCTCAGAAATGTTCAGTTTACGTATCATCGGTTATGACTGGCTAATGAAATATCTTTGAAAACTTTGATTAGCGTTCACAAGGTGTAAGTTAGACAATTATGCAAAAATAGATGCTTTTCCATTTTAATCCATTCAATCTTGGTCAGAGGCTCCCCCATAACGGGGTGAGAAGCACTTGAGGCCACCCCCTCCCCCTCACGTCAGCTTTTGTTGCGTTGCCTAGTTATACGTCTTCAAAAAGAATTTTTCAACTTCGAACCGATATATACTTCGATATATTCAAGTATCACCAATACGCCTGTACCGCCTTAGCAAAAATTTTTCGCGATGCCACTGCTTGTTTTGTGGTTAATATAAATGTTATTGCGCTCAGTTTTAGCAAATTTATCGAATACAAACATTCTATAAACTGAAACATTACATTATTTTTTAACTGAAACATTACATTATTTTTTCTATATAACTTTTGACAAATTTCGCACTCTTTTTAGCAATTTACGTAAACTCTTCTTAAATAATTAAAAATACTGGTAAAAACTGTTTCGTATAACAAAAAAATGTACATCGAATAACGTACCTCATACCATAATAGTCGTCCATTATTGGTTACAAAATAATGAGTTCGCCAAAAAGTGTCGCCCACTGTAGCCGTTTGACTAACGCCGAGCGGTAAATGCTCCAGTTGACCCTGCATATTAACGTATTTCGGGAGTGATTGCAATCGTGTTGCTGTTATTGGTGATGCTACTACACCGGTTGTGATAAATTGGTCAGAATTGGGCTGTTCAACCCTATATAGACGCTCCAATAGCAGACGTGGATCCCACGAATGACATGGAGATGTGTGGCTCTAAATTATAATATATTTTTGTTGAAGAAAAATGAGTTTTAGGTGAATGTTTTAAGTTAAATTTTAAAATTAAATAAACGTTTATTTATTGTAAACATTTATTTGAACACTGTTAAATATTTCACAGAAAACTTATTTTCTCACTACGAGGAAAATTGCACAAGTGCTAGAACAACACATGGACAGATGTGCAACACATGACTGAATATATAAAGCAAACGATAAGCAAAGTAGACTGAGACGTTTTAAGCTAAGTTAAGCCTAAAATGATGAATCCAAATTGCGATTGGTGATAAATATGACTACCTTGGTTGTAGCCCATACAGTAAACTTTTGTTATAAATTTCTTTCAATCCTTTAGTGCATAAACTATGTGTATTTCCAACGCAAATGTATGCTGATGTCATGAATTGAACCTTGATCAGTTGAATACGAGCTTAGAGCACCGTCTGCAACAAAGTTTTATAGCTGCTGCTAGTACCGTTGAAAAGCCTCAGAAAGCGATTGAACAAAGGTATTCATACAATACCACAGGTACTGAAACGGAGGGTAGGGGTTAACACTCCTAAGGGTCGGATGGCCCTCAAGCCAAATGTACCTCGTGAACACTACCCGCCAGGCAAGCGGATCATTTTGAGATAAAAAACTGCCAAAAACTGGTGGAAATGTGGCACTTAGCAAAAAATGGATGAAATTATTAGCAAAATAGTGTTAATTTGGTCAAAATTCGCAAAAATTTTAGCAAAATTGGGAAAATCATGAGTTCCTGAACATTTCAAGAATTTAACCAAACCCCTCGCCCATCCGATAGGGCAGTGGTGTTTTGACAATTATATCCAAGAAATACAACGACTGGAGTATGATGTATTATGCAGCGTTCACGTTATAATGTCCCCAACGTTTGGAACCTATGTACGCCACACAGTGTCAGGCACACTGTCGCTAACAGGGTGTCTTAGATAAATGTTTTAAATAAATTTTTTAATGGTAGCTAGATAGGGGTATTGCCACATATCGACGGTGTCAAGCACACCGTGTCTTCTCTTGCTGCTTTATTGAGAGTGTGTGCCATTATTTCTTCAACGTTCATGTGGCCTAGATACAAATCTCGAGAATTTAAATAAGTCTATACGCCACAATTGACTAATAAACCGCATTAGCTACAGACGGTGTTCGTAATAGTTAATTCGCACCAAATTGGTGACGAAGGGTGTCTACGACATTATAAATATAAAATGTAGTAGCTAGGGGTATGTCGTACACCCTCGACAATTATTTTACAGTAGGGATGTCAACCTGACCATCTATACGAAAGAGTCGCGACTACATGGGAACAAAAGTCCCAAACAGCGGGGACATTACAACGTGAGCGCCGCATCATGTAATATATTATAGTGTACAGTTGTGTTGCCTAGATCCCACTTTGTTCTAAGCCACCCACTAATATAGTTTCTTGATAATTCTATAGCTGGCCACTATTAACAAGTCCTTAGTTATTTTATTTAGAATGAAAAATAGAGACCTCGTATATGTATAGTAATACACCAGGTATGGTCATATTCGAGTCGACTTGAAAATTGCCTGGTTTTGGGGCGGACCGGTTATAGTCGGATTCGGCTAAGGTTCCCTGATTCCTAATATTTGCTTTAGACTAGCCTTACTGATAAATGAGTTGCACCTCCTATGTTAAATGGGCCTATATTCGGCAGCAGTAGTACCTGTAAAAGATATGGCTGCAATGCGAATCACATTTAGCCTGAATTGTAGCTACACACACCCTATTTACAAGCAAATAATTTCAATTTTTGATAACAATTTGCCAGGTTATTGTCGAACCGTGTACAGATCAGGTTACGACCTTGTCCTGTACAGATCGGGTCCAATATTATTATTTTTCAACAGGATGTGGTCACTATTCTGAAACAGTACACCGAGCAATGACGATGCAAAAATATCAATTTATTGTTTATTTGTGTTCCTTTGAAGTAAAAATGAAATATAATTAAATTAAAACTATTTGCGGGCTTAAGTTGAATGAGTAAATGGACCATACATTTATTGCAACATGTGACAATAATATCCCATTACAGCTTCTTACACAAGAAAGCAAAGCGCATGAGGTAAGACATAACCAAAATAAAGCTAACTTACTGCAACAGAAAATCCCGAAAAGCTAGCTTCACTACAGCTACTGTGTTCGTTAGCAGAATCCACTCGATTTAATCGACTCGGTGAGAGGGGAGTTTCAGAAACAATATCTTTCGAGTAGTATTGGTCACATTTGAAATTGATTTTCGGCTGTTGGCCACTTATATGAAATTTAGCGTCGCTATCCTCCTGGCATTGATGGATTTCGGCGCGAAAAGGCACATCAACGTGGTTTGAACAGTCTAGTTTCTCTCGCTTGGAACTGGTATCAGATTTGTTACATTGATTAGTGGAAATGTTTAATTCAACAGACTGCGATGAGGTGAAACCATCACAAGAATTTATCGCTGTAAACGCGTTTCCATGGTTACGTTGTATGTAATTTAACGCCAGAAAATCATTATCTATATTACTATTATGAGCTACGTCAAGTGATTTCTTCAATTTATCATTATTATAATCGACAGGGCAATCTGTTTCAGGTTTAAAAATGTCAGATATTAAAGTACTGACAGGAGTACGTATAGAGTTGCTTCGAACAGGTACTGATGGTGTGGATTTTGGAGGCAAAAGTCGGTATGCAGCAGGGCTAAGAGTTGATAAATTAGGGTCAGGATTGTTTATATTTTCGCTTGGATTATCGCTAAATCGTTGATTGCCGCTTGCGATGTTTTCAAGCGATGAAATTGCAGGATAGATTCGAGCAGTGTCGGAAAATGTGGCACGTGCCATGTTTTCCACGGGACCGGGAAAGCTATTTTCGTTCGGCACTGGGACAGCAGCCGGATCATTTTGCGAGAAAGATAGTTTTGCGAAATCCGTAGGACATATTTCGATTGAGCGATTGTTACACAGCTCGATATCGTTACTCCGGTAGGAAGATGATGAATTTGTACAGTCAGATGATGGAATAAACGCTACGTTCTCAGCATACGATTCGACATTGCTGAGGGCGATTGGCCTGCCAGTGGGATCTATTTGAGACAATTTTGTAAATGTTAATAGTTTGTCGTCAATTTTTGTTTCACAACCCAAGATTGAATGCGTTGTTATTTCCGGCTGGCTTTCAAACGTTTTCAGTCGGCTTTCAATAAATGGCGATAATCGAGATTTTGTCAAACAATCAGATTTAGCGTCATCATGAGCCAGTGAGCCTGTTGCTTTATCGGTTACATATCTATTTTGTCCGCATCCAACAGAATTCTCACCGTTATTATCATCAACTGGTGTTAAACTCACGTGGTTAACAACATTTTTCGCAGATGTTTGAACCGTTGTGGGTAGATATGCCATGCCACCTTCACTGCATTCGACAGATACCGGATCACTTAACCGGTAAACTTGTTGTTTAGCTCCCGCTCGTTCAGATGCTATCCCAATTGGATGATATATTTGAAACTGTAGGCTTCGTCTTCTATCTGACATTTCGTCCGCGTTATCACGGTTGCCAATATTATCTTTATTCCTGGTAGTCCTGAAATTTACACCATTCACTGGCATGTGTTTATTATCCAAAATACAAGAATTGGGGCTACGACCGCGCATATCCGGACAATAAAATTTTTTCACCGAATGTCTATGATGCTTCAAGGGGTCATCGTTTTCTCCCTTAGCTGGCGAAATTTGGGAATTTACAAACAGTGGGGATGTAGGAATCGGACTTTGTTCCGATGACGTTTCTGGTGAAGTTGGCGAAAGAAAGCTTGAATTGGTCGATGTTGAACTGATACTACTGCTAATCGTATCGGAATTGGCTGCAATCGACGATTTGCACGCTGCTCGATCTTGTTCTATAACCGGTGATGAATGTTGAAGGACTAATGTTGTTGAAGTTTTAACTGTTTTTGCTGTTGTTGTCGCTGTTGGTCTACTTGTCGAGCTTGGTGCTGGCGACATTGATGTAATTTCCAGCACTAGCGGCCGGATCGTTTTATCACGGCTGTTCATTTCAACGTAGCAGCAATCGTCGACAACAGATGAGTCGAAAAAGCTTGGTTGAGATGTTGACAATTTTGGTCGAGGGGATTTAAGAAATTCTGAACTGGCTATAGATGGTTCTTCACGTGCTGATTGGCAAAATGATACCTTTGGCTTTGAACCCGTTAGTTTTGCCGTTGTTTTGCTATAATTGCATTCCAGCTCACCAGCTGTAACCGTTGTAGCTGATATACGGGATTCTTGCTTCAAAATGGGTTTTGGATAACCGGATTTTGTAGGAGATGAATTTTTTGCCTTTTCTTCTCTCAATTCATTTTCTTCTGAATCAGGTGACGTTTGTAACACTGAACAAGGTCGCAGTCGTCTTCCAGTTAAGTTGAACGACAGCGACTTTTGTCCTGACGAACCTTTCGCAGCTAAAGAATTATTACTGCTACTATTGTTCGAGCATCCACTGATTTTACTACCGCTACTGGCGGAAATTGTAGAATCTGACGGTGATAGAGGACCGCTGTAATCTTCGCGACACTCAGGACCTAATTTATCAACATCGACTGTACGGTCGGAATTAGCATCAGGCGAAGACTCGAGATTAGCACTCTCTGATGATGTAATAGCATTATCGTTCAAGCCGTCACTATCATACTGATCACTCTGATATTCGTTGTCGTAATCTGGACCGTCACTTTCCTCATCGTCATTGTCATTATTATTAATATTGCCGTAATTCGGATAATTATTGTTTTGAGAAGCTAATGATTCAATACAATTATTGCTATTATTTGTTTCGCTGCAAAATATATAACCGTTTGCAACCGGTGATTCATCGGTCGGATCTGACGTTTGATCTTCTGGTTTAGTTTTACATTTTAAATCTATATTCGGTTTTTTCGATTGGAATAGGCCGTTCAGTAATTCTGATTTCAATTGATTTTTTTGTAATGTTCGTAAATTATCATTTGACGTTAGTGGAATTTCTGCTGATCTATTTTGATTAACGTTACAGTTGTCAGTATCTACTATTTCATTTTCATGATGTTTGTCAAATGAATATTGACAGTAGACATTAGTTGAATCCTGATTTCTAGAAACCACATCGTTGCCCGGAAATGTCGACTGTGTTAACACGGATGTTGAGATTACTGCTCGCGACTGTTCAGTGTCGCAGTATTCTTTTGCGTTTGTTACTTTATTCGACAAACCCACATTTTTAGTAATTTTATCATGTGAGCCACGGACTAAAATTTCAGCCCCATTTTCTGTTAAGCTATCAACATTTTGTGACCTTGTTGAGTTCGGTGCACTATGACGACTAGTTTTGGGTGATTGAGCAATTAATGTCGCTTTTCGGATCGCAAAATTTAAATCCCGATAATCGCGGTATGCAGCAAATAGTGATTTCCGTTTAGGACCATCGGCAGTTGAACTGAATTTGGATTGCTAAAATCACTACGAAATAAGAAATTTCAAATGCGCAGTACAATTTTGCCCAGGGCGAGGAATTCAATACCGCGCATCGTAATGCACGTGTAAAATTTTGACGTCACGATATTTGAAACATCACCTAAGTTCACGCTATGATGCTCACATTTTACATAAATATGAAAGACACGAGCGGGTATATCAGGGAAGCTTAACGCATGGCTCAAACAATTTTCTGAAGTGTTGCACTATTTTTAAAGAAATTTAACATACACAACCTAAAAGCCCTATTGCATACAGGTCGATGGAGGTTGAGGGTTACCCTCCCCAATAAACAAAGCCCCTCTCCTCAAACCCTCACCCCTTTACACCGAATGCGCGCCAAATATTTTAACACAAATTAGCAAAATATGGCAAAAAGTGGCAAAAATTGCAGTGAAATTGTTAAATAATATGACAAATTAGGAAGAAATTTTTTGAGGCTGGCAAAAATTGAGGAGAAAATTTTTGAATTCTTCAAAATTTCGGAAATTGGATGATACTGTACGCAAATATGCAAATGTACCGCATGAATCCATAGGTGGAACAGAATGTGTGTTTTTATAAACTAATTGCATCTAAATCAGCAGTGTAGACCGGCCTCCATTTTAGGGGCGCAATCCAATGTCAGGAAGTACAAAAATTTTTATATTTAAAATGTGCCATTACGCTAACTTTACATAGAGAGCATAAATGTAAAAAATTGAGAAAACCTCTGTATTAAGAAACTGATAAGTAGAGAAAACACATTTAATTCTCTCGGCCCCAATAGTTGGTTATAAATAAAAGGCCAAGCTACAGTTTAATAATGTGTGTCTGAGACATTTCAACTGTTTTTTCAGGAGGGTCCGGGCGGATACAAAGCCAAATCTCGTGCCATGGAATCTACTTGGCTACCTGCTTGATTTAAATTAAAATGATCATATGTGTGAGGTCAAGTTTGTTTTAAAATTAAACGCTCTATGTCACTAAGTATATATCACAATTCCGCCATAGAAGTGTACTGTATTACTATCAGCTGTCATTCGGATGGCCTAAATCATTAAAAATGTGAAAGATTTCAATTATTAAGCATTTAAGCTTACTAAAATGAGATCAGTGTTAAACATACCTAGTATATAACTGTTAAGCTTCGTTCGCACGTTAAACTTTTAGCTCAAAATTGAGCTCAAATTTTAATAAAAATCTGAATGTAACTTGTAATGGAAAAATATGGCAAACAACTCTGCCTTAAAATTTGAGCCCAAAATTTTTCACCTTCGATTCGTTTACTATGATTAGCAAAACAATATGGTACAAAGATTTGAACAGTGTCCACACATTCAATTCGCCAAAAACACAAAAATTTAGATCAAATGTTGAGCTCAAAATTTGAGCATAACATTTGAAGTGTTAACTCAGGTATAGTTAGGGTGATAATTCCATTAGAGATGGTAAAACTAATCTAATCTAAACTAATCTTGTTTCCAAACGGATAACGCGGAAATTTATATATATTTTGCCTTTTAGTGACATAATATATCGCAGTCACCTAAAGTTGATTATTTAAGGTCTACGCTCGGTTCATCTTGGCCTGCTTCTACAGTCGACCCGATCTGAATTAGCCATAATATGGGAAAAACAAAGCCGAGCGTACTGGACCTAAAAATGTGCGTTGGCTCTTAAATAATCTTTTTAAAGCAGAAAACATAATTATAACGACTTAAGCGTAGTACCATATACAGACAACTGCTACAGCGGTCAAGTCTACCTCGGAAAAAGCATCTATTTGTATAGTTCCTTGGGTTGTATATTAATTGTCTAAGCGAAGAGCAAACTTTGGTAATCAGTAGTCTAAAATCAGAGCCATGCATGACTTGCTATCGAAGAGTGGAGCTGATCCAGCCCGGACGTCATTCTTGAATAGAGTCCTTCCGAGCTTACTTGTTTACATCAAAGCGGAGCCAAGCTGAGCTGTATATAGGGCCGGACGAGCCAAGCAGAACCCGAGTTTGAAAATATGGGAATTTCACACATTTGTAACCAACCTACTCAATTAAAATATTGTATAACGTGAGTTTTACACAGTGTAATTCCGATTTTATTCACACAGCTTTACATATTGCAATTCTATATTACTTTTTTCTAGCTGCGTGTGTAAAATTCAGGGTAGCTGTCTGCAGAAGGATTTTAGAATGTCGGTATTAACGTGAATTTAACATATCATGTCATACTTATTTTCTATCATGTTGTTTGGCTGTTGAAGTCGCACTCCTGATATAAATGCAAACAAACATGGGCGAGGTTTATACAGGAAAATACGTCTCTAAACAAATGAAATGTAATTTACTCTAAATCCTTAAAATTTCAGTTTATTAAAGCAGTTTCATTTGCCGTTCCAGTACAATACAAAATGGATTTAATTGCAGCTATGAGATTAGGTGCACGAAATTTTAAGACTAATTCACTACTCCAGTGATATAGCGAAATTATTGATCCATTTAAACTAATTTAGCAGAATTTGCATTAGTTTCTTTTGAAGCAGCAATTTTATACATGTAAAAAATTATTCATATGAGCAAATCCCCCAATGTTGTCTAAAGAAATCTATTCTACTTTCGTATCAAAATAGCTATTGGCCCCCTCAATGTTAAGGACGGATGAGCTCCGATGTACCGCCAACAATTCCGATAGCTTGAGCTACACAAGATTCGAGTATTCAGAAATATTCTAAGTTTAACAATAAACCAACAATTTGTTGCTTAGTTTTATAGTGGGATAATCATACTAAATATCTACGAATAGCAAAACACAACATAATCAAACTTTATTTTGGTCCATATTTGACTATAATAACGCGTAGGATTAAAACGTAAAAACAAATAAAGCTTTTTCGTGATAGCAGTGGTATACACCAGGTTCTGGTTGGACGCTGTCGTAGTATTAAAATCTTTATATACAAGTTTGGTAGATGGGTAGATAGATAGATCTTTTGACAAAGTTCCACATCGGGGAAGTTATGGAGCTAGGTAAACGCAACGTGACGTTTACCAGACGCTCAAATTTATTTTATCAAACAATTTATTTCAGAGAATCATAATATCTATGTCATAGAGCTGATTGCTTACCACTTCGAATTTCGAGGGTTTACGTGTGCGGTTTTTAAATAGCTATAAGTATAGGTACCATTTCTGAAATCATAGTTTCAGCTTTCATTGAGGTTTCTCTTCATATTGGTTATTGTTGGAGTTGCAATTTATCCTTTTCTGCCTAACATTGCTCTCAAGTCGCTCTGTTGTCGCGCTTACAGAACCAAGATTTTATTCAAGCAATGCAAATAATGCCATACTAATATTAATAATAGATTTAGCATATGACAAAGTATTATTGCAGGTTTGGGGGTCAGCTTAACTAAAAGCTGATGCAGCTTACATTTAAAATGCTTCCGGAAATATAAAAACTGGTCAATATCAAAGCTTTCTATTTTTTGATAGCGACAATTTATAGTTAGATCATGGAAATTCGAAACCGGAGAGAATCGCTTTCAAGTTTACTTTTACTCCTAGTCAATTCCAACGGACATACACCATCATAGATTCTTGGTAGAACTGATCAAATGCATTTAATGCCTAAGATCCAAGCTATATTTGTTGTTTTATGTACTCGTGCTGCTGTGGAATTGGGTAAAACAACTATTATAAGCGAGTAATTTAAATTATTCTCTAAGCAAAATGTGAATGCACACAAAAAGTTCTTATGTACTCACTGTTGGCAGGTCTTAAGCATTGAAAAATTACATAGTTCGACAATAATATCACTAAATTTTCCCTGAAATAGTACGAAATGCTGTATCATAATTCCAGATGTTTCCAAGAAATTTTAAAACTAATTTCGCGGAAACAGAACATTTTAATATACAGAAAAATTAATTATAAAGTCTCAGTGAAACATTTTGTGATATTTTTTAAAAAAATTAGTTAGTTTGTTTTTAGAAACTATTGATTGGTCGTACCGCAAAGTACATGATGGAATTTTCAGTTTCTAATCTGAACAGAAACTCATCAAAATTTTTATGGAAATAGTGTTGCTGCTAAACATGAATACGCTACTTTGCAATGCAGGAATTGACATGGGTCACCTGGCAGTGCCCTACAACCCATGACTCATAGGAATCTAGACTAACAATATTTTGCAAACCCAATGATGACCCAAGGATAAGAGTGACCAAACAGAATATCAATGCTAGTACTCCCACAAAACTGATGTGCCTACCTAAAGCCTGCCAAAGTTCCGGTTTTGTGTATACATTGTCGCATAGGGAAATTGTTAGCACCACGCAGTCGTGAAAAATGCTCGTCGCTTGCAAATTCCAATCATCCCTTAAATATATGTGTGGAACTGAACACTCCAAAAAGTCCACAGTTACGTAAATCGTTTGAAAGGCATTAATTATTGAGTGGAAATCAAAACTAACTATATCCGTTCATTAACAAGTCATGCGCGTTTATGTGAATAACTCCCTATCTTCTAAAGCTAAGCTTAAGTTGTTAACAAATGAACGGAATAAGCTGATTCACCACTAGACTTCGTAGAGTTATTGCTAGCCCAAATAATTAAAAAAATGAGTCATAAATATGGCCCTAATGAACCTTTTCTAAACCGCGGCATCAAACGGAGGCGGATTATCGATTTTATGCGCAAGATGAGTTTTATATCTGACCCATTAAATCAAGATAGAAAAGGCAAAAAATGTGCCGTAATGTATTGCTGTCCATTACGCTATAATCGTACTATAGTTACACTGTTTTTATGAAACTACATTGGATAGGTTATAAATCCTGCTGGGCCATTCAATGTGGTAATGTTGCTAAATTTCGGCTCCAAAGTTGTCAAATTTTTCGTTTTTTGACTTAATTGCGCGTATAATGTGAGAAACCTTTATATAGTCTTAAACTTTGTGTTGCATATGATTAAAGCAGTTGTGTTTGCACGGTATGTATCCAATACGAAATTTCCAGCTAGGTGCACCGTGAGTGAAAAATAAAGCATTAAACTATAATTTCTGTGGACAGCTGTAATTTATGTATTCATAATATTTTTGCTTTTTCAAACTGAAGGCCGAAATGAAAGGTTCTTTAGTTTTTATATGTGTTGAAATTAGCCGTAATGTGCTGTTTAAGTATTTAAAAATTATGTAAATATCTAAAATCTAAATCTTAAAATTTTATCTAAAAAGTTTAAATAAATGGTCTATAGTATAAGTGTCTTTTTATCACTTTAAAGGAGGATTCAAGCAGCTTAATTTGGTATCTCGAAATGTTACAAGCGAAGACTAGTCACACTCCTTTGCCCTCTGTTTTGTTACCAGCTGGTCATTTATTGTTGGCGCAGAAATGATAACTTTAGAATCAAGTATTTAAGGAAGTGATTACTAAAATACCCAAAATTTTGCAACTTAAAATCCCATACGAAATTTGTATCCCACAAATTGTGCATAATTGTATCAAAATATGAAGTAACAGCAAATTTCACAAACTTTTATATTTCAAACTTACGGGCTTAATGTGACAAAATACCTAAACTTCAATTTTTGGAGATAAATACAGTTAAAACTGATCTGCATTTAAGTTTAGTAGAAAATTTGGCGTAGGCTTCAAATCCGGAATCAACTAAAATCTTTACATCCTAGAAAAAGATACGCGTTTTAAAGATGAATGAAATACTATAATATGAACAGGCCATCCATTGTAAACGGGCAATTACTTTCGGCTCAGTTCGTGCTGTTTTGTTATTTTGCTAATACCCAGCTACCGTTGCCTAAATACAGCGTAATAAATTCTAGAAAATGCGCAATTTTTATATCAAATTCACACTTTTGGAAAAGGAAAACACGTTTATTATTTTGATGTAAGGATATAGTCCCCTGGTTGTGCTTTTCAACGGTTTGCTAAGACCAATAGCGCCACCGACGATTCAAACGAGTTTATATTCGTTTCTGAATATTGGCGGTTGTTAATTTATTGTCAATAGTATTATATAGCTAGACAATGTTCTCAAAATACATTTTGATGTATCTACAATTTTTCAAGCATCGCTAAGATCCAATTCTTACGCCAGTTGGGAATTCGCCGACTGAGGCACTTAGTACGTTATTTACAAAGCTAAAAACATATACTATTGTGATACTGCATTGGTTTTCTGTTAGTGCATCTTAATCACATACAGAAAGTATACGAAACGAGACGAAACCACAAGCTGAAAATTTACTCCATCTGAGCTGACCCATGACCAACCGTGTCCAACTCACGACCCACGGCCGGCGACCCACCAAACTTAAGACCCATGCAACCAATACCCACCAACACACGTTTCTGTTTTGTTTCAAAATTCTTCAATCTTGTTTTGTTTTCTTTATTTCTTGTTGTGAATTGTATAACAGCTTTGTTCAAGCATTCAGGTTTCGAAAATGGGACAAAATAAAAAAAAATCTGCTCAAGCACACATTTACAAGATTTGTACTAAACATTTAAACCTATAAAAACAAGATTAATTCGTTTTCAATATGAAGTTACTAGAATTGATAGGAAGTTGCATTTCAGAGACTGTTGCGCAAATCGCAAGACGAACTCCTCAGACGATTAGTTCCCTAATAATATGCTGGATACAAGTTGACATTGTGAAAAAAAAACTGAACTATTTAATCGTTACTTGTTTTCAATGAGAGATTTTACTAAGAAAAGAAAGATGTTCTGAAAATGCCGGAATTATATATATAACTATAAGACACAAAATATATAATAAATTGAGATTATGCAACTGAGCACACAAGTGGATTAAGTAATGTCGGTGAACTAATGCCTTTATGCGTTCAACGATTTGCAAACGTATGTATGAGAGTTTATTCTTGACATATAGCAATTTCGTTGCTGCTTCCAGCGTACCATATTTATACTGTTGCAGTTTACTCTCTGCTTACATTGCATTTTTTATACAGTTAACCGACGGTACGTGTTACACGCACATATACATATATAGCATGCTCTAAAAACGATATTAAAAAGCAGATCATAGGCTTACGGAATAAAACTCAATATACGCAGCAACTATAACAGATAGATCAATATCTACTGAACCACAACAGAATTATCCATGTCGAATTTACTTCATTCCTCAAGTTTTGATGTAAGCCATCCACTGCTTCTGGTTTCCCCTCCTATATTCGCATTCATTGACAAAAGGAGTTAAACTAATTAATATAAATTATTCAGTAACTAAGTAATAGGTCAGTTTCTTATTAACCGTCAAATTCCCATTATCACGTTCAATTTCTTCAAAAACTTTCGAGAAAAAGTGACAGGCCGTTGCAAAATGCGGATTAAAATACCAATCTCACTTTAATTATTGATAATGCAACTATGTTACAATAAGTTTTACGTCAAGTTTTCCACACCAGGTTTGTAACATAAACCTATTTGTATAGAAAAATATCTTTCTCTATCGAATTTGTTATAATTGGATAAGACTGTTTTGCAAATTTGCATACATACGTAAACTTATGGTAGCCATTCGAGCCGCAGAACACGAAAAACTGACATAACAAAAATATCCATCTGTAGGGAAAGATGATAACATTAAATTTAAAAAATTAATGAAAATCCATCCATCGGTGCTGGTACTAGCTTTCCAGTTGCGCCGATGGACGAGCACAATTTTAGGTAGAGAATTCTGAGGGCTCCGGTTTTAAATAATTTTGACATTTTGTCACAATCGTGTTATCAAAGGTCGCAGAAATAAAGAAATACATACCGTAATTTCAAAAACACACACTGCCCTACTCATAGGTGTTGTTTTCGCTCCAAAAATGTTACAAACAGCAGTCAGGAATACACCATTAAATATATTAAAATTATGCTTCCCCATTGCGCGTGCAACATTGAAAAAATTTAACATAGTAGTAGTACAACTGTACACATTTCAGAAAATTATTAAAATTCGCAGCACCAAACGCCAAAATAAACGAAAGCCTTTTCCATTAAAACCCTATCGCTCCTTCTTGAACAATTTTACACATGGGATGCTACGCCTGTTTCTAACCTGTGACCTGTGGGATTTCATGAAAACTGAATCAGAGAGGTATGTTCATAATAAACACACATTAATGACAGTCTGCGGCGAGGGAACAAAAATAGCAATCAAAATACTGAATAACAAATGAAACAACAAGACATTAGAACATTAACTACTTTATGCGCTTCGACTGCCTTCGATTCCCTAAATAGTTTTCTAAAACCCCTTTCTAATATGTTTATTACTTGTTTTTTGTGTCTAAGCCTACAGTACTTTCTCAGACTGCTAATCGTTATCGGCTGCCGGAAAACACAAGAAATATAAAATACAATGAAAAAATTATCAAAGGAAGCAATCAAGATAAGCATAGCTTTTAAAGTATAGTAAAAACTGGCGAAGCACTATAACTACAGGAAACTCAGTCTGGAGTCTGTTTTGATTACTCCACAGCAGCTTAGCTCAGTCTAGCTCGTTTATTTGTTTCAAGTCAAATAATCCATAATCAGTAGAATTCAGATAATTGTCCCAAAGCTTTCTATATCTATGCAGCTGTTTGAAATGTGATATCTTTTTGAATTTCTACTAAAACAAAAACAACCTATTCTAGCTTGAGCGATCGAAAACACTATTCCGGTTAAGATGCAGAGTAACAGTCTGAATTATTAAACGAAATATTTGTAATGCCACAACTTTTCTGAAAATTAAAAAATAACTTTTTTTACATGGTTATATTAAAGCAAGACTAAAGCATTAGTCATATTTAAGATTGCATTTAAAACATATCCTCAGAAAAGGGCAGGCAAGATTCACAAATGAATGCTTAATATGATACATATTATTTATCTTGGCTCTATCGCAGTTGGGGGAATGGTATATTGGGTCCACTATCTGCAACCAAATCATCTCTCACATCCAAAAGAGATCTCTTCGAGATGAGAGTCACTACTTCATGAAATATGTAATTGTTACTTCTCTATTCTTAAAACTTACGCTTCGAAAATGTTTTTACGTGGCAGTACAGTATTGTATATACTAAAGCTTCTGCATAGCAATTGTCTCAATTAACTTTTGAAGTCGATTCAACGGCAACGTTGTATATGTAAAATATATTATAAAAGCATAGTATATATAACCATACATTCTCATAAGGCGGAAGGGGATTATTTCAGTTCCTGAAACGTCGGCGCCCGTCACCGCACCTCACACCCACATTTTCTTCCCTCCGCGCGAGGAATATGTGCGGAAAATTTTCACAATTACTGGAAAAATCGGTAGAAAATTGACAAAATGAGGCAAAAATTGGAGGAAAATTGGTAAAATTAGGAATTATCTAGAATGCTGAAAATTTTGAAAATTTATACGATCCCTGGCCAAGAATACCTTCCCGTCTACCGGTTGAGCCACCCCTCCAACGAGAGGCCGAAACGCTCCCCAGGAAGCACCGGCTATACACCTTGGAATCGGACCTGGTGCATATATGAAATATAAAACTTGCAGTACAACAACCATGCCATACACAAGTATAGTTGTTGTGACATACAAACATTTTATTTAGATCAGGCTAATTTAAGAGGCTATGAAATATCCCCAAAGGCATTTCTAATATTTCTATTGCTACGAAGCGATCTAGATTGACTACCAATGCCTCTTATAGGCCCTATGTCTCAACAAACATTTCCAAGGAAGAAATTGGAAATTAGCATCCGAAAGATAAATGCTATAGGTACACAATGCTACGCGAACAACGCTGATATAACTATGCACGGAGCCACGATATAAGCATTTACCATTAGCTCTGTTATGCATGTAAACAAAGTAATCAAAGCGTATATATAACCTACCTTTTCTAAATGTTCGAAAATTTTATCAAATTGGCTATTTGTATCATCTCTTACATTAATTCAGACATGGCGGCGGTCGGTCATGCCAGAGGGTAGAGGCCCCCCACGGGGGGGATCGCGGCCATCCTAGGGGGGTAACCCCGCTGGCCGGCCAAATTTTCCAAGGGAGGTTGGTCGTGAGGACCTTTTTTTGGTCCTAGCAACAGTATTTTTCGCCTATGAGTTCAGTTCCTGCACTAGGGTCCGGCCTCAAAACTGGTGTTAACAGAATTGTGTAAAATGTGAAGTTTCTGTTTACGGGCAGCTGGCAGTTTCTGTTTACAACACATTCGCCAAACAAAAGCATACATATTTGCCATTAAGAAGATTCTTCATATTCGAAGCAGACACGGCATTATTTTGGAGCAAGTTAGTGTTAGTTACTGTTAGTAGTAGTTGCAGCTAGTTAGTGTTAGTATATAAATAAATATAATTCGATTAACTTTTACTTCAGGGAATGACGTCGTGAACAAAAAACTTTCCATAAATTTACGGCCGCACATGCACCTTTAGCAACCAGCAGGCGCAATTTGCGCAAGGTTTTGCACTAAGAAGGTCCTACTTCGACACTCGTCGTGGAGCTGCCAAGCCCCCGTACGGTGGGGGGTGCCGCGCACCCCAACCCCGGGGGCGGGTTACCCCCCTGGCTTTTCGGCCTCGAGGGGGGTCCGGACCTCAGGGGGTACCCCCTACTTCCGCTGCCGCCATGTATGCATTAATTATTCCGTTAAATGCCGTTGGGTATTGTTGAATATTCGCAAAACCTTATAGCTGTAGTAGGAATTTTTTGTTTTTACATAGAAAAGAAATATAGATCGAATTGTGTAGGTCGCTGTCTTAATTTGGCAATCGGCGCACAGATTTGACACTAACTTCAATAGTTTTTGCAACTTTTGGACAATGCCATAAACAACATTTGGCATAACTCTTCCACTACAACACTTGTACACGTGAAATCATTTTTTTTCGATGAACGCTTTTGGTATTCATTTATGAAGTAACGGATTATGGTTTCTTAATTAATCATTGTTAAACAAAAAAATTACCTCCAATTCCCGGGTTACTTAATCTGTAGCTTAATTATTGACGAAAAGATTTGCTCAAACACCAGCATTAATTCTGATGACTTTAGCAGGAAATCCCAAAGAACGGCTATACCTCAAATACCTACCTCCATCGGGAAATAATGCTGTTAAAACTATTTTGCTTTTGAAGCAAAGTCTTACCCGGCTGATTTAGCAATTACGTATAAAATGCTGTTCACGAAAAGAAGAGGTCGTTTCATTCGCGTCTAATATATTTATACGTAGAATTACGGGTTCGTATTCTAGTCAGGTGGGCCGGCCGAATTTCAAGAGGGGGAGGGACAAATTATATGAATAGCAAAATAAATGTGACAGTTCTACATAATAGAAGGGGATCAATCTGGAGAATGCTGGGTGAGGAGTGAGCCTATTTTGCACTCCATTATAGCTACGAACCTGTAAATTTTTCAAATTACAACATAGACGCGGTACGAACGGCTCCATAATTTTTGAAATTTTAAAAAAAAAATTATGATTATAATAATAAAGTTATAACACCTATTTACAAACAAATTTTAAATTCATTTGTATTTCTCTTCGGAACAAATGTTATACTATATAGAGAATAACGATGACAACATTTTGTGCGAAACTCCGAATCAAGATGTCCACTTATATAAAACAAAAATTACTATTCTGAATATATAGGTATGTAGCTCTTAGATATACGATCGTCAGAAAAGAAAAACAAACAAACAAACTTAAATATAAATGTTGTCAAAGAAAGCGAAAACTTCATTTGATTGACCCACTTATTTTTACAATATTTTTCCCTTATAGTCTTTATTTCATTTTCTAAGTACTTATAAACTTTAACAACTGAAAAACTACATTTGCCGCATTTCGCTATTCCAAAAACTTTTTTGTTTACTAAATACAAAAAATAAATCCAGTGACTCGATTGCATTGCATCGCATAGCAGTGCTCTCTATCCGCTAAAAATATAATAAACACTAGTAAGGGCAGCACAGTCACTGTCATTCAGGCAAAAACTCAGAAATTTAGTTTAGAAAGTTCAGCTGTTTTAAATTATGTTACGTCGCAAGACATTACAAAACGGTTTGCTATTACTATTCAATCGATCTAGGCGGTGGCACAGGGTACTAAGTTTCCAGCTGCCATTTGGGCCAAAAATCGAAATTTAATTGTAGAAGAGTTCTGCTGCTTTAAATAGTGTCGTATAGCATGAGATAGCAAAATAATTAGCACTAACTATCCAATCAATTTGGCTGCTTGCTACGTGGTCGATTATTCAATTAATCGTTCAATCAATCAGTCAATATATCTATGAATCAGTCAAATAATTCAATCAATCAATAATTCAATCAATCAATCATTCAATCACACAGTCAATCTTCCAACCACCAATTCATCAAATCAATCAATCATTCAATCAATCAATGAATAAGCAAATCAATCAGTCTTATTGCTGGACACTGCAGCGGTCGCTCACGAAAACGTATAAAAGAGACAATAAATTTACACTTGAAAGAAATAAACTGTTGTTGGAAACAATGCCACTTTCATGAAAGGCACGAAAAAAGGTGTGAATTAAAAATAATATGTCTATATTATATATAAATAAAATACGAGTGTTCTATTATTGCGAAAATTTTCACTGATGTTTGTCTCAAAGCGACACTTCTTCACAGAAGATAAACAATGATTTTGATGACCAGTATATTTCATCGTATTGCGTACAATATTATTGAAGCATTTACTACATAATGGCTAAACGTAGATTTGGTAACAATGGATTTTTTGGAATGCAACAGGCCACCATAATTTTTGGACAGTGTCTCCACATTTGAGCGTGGTCCAATGACACTGGCGTTATAGGATTCTTATATTGCACCCAAGGGTAAACATAGCGCTTGGTATTTTACTTTATAATTTATATTTTCAATAATTCGTGCGTCTAATGTGATGTTAAAAAAGATATGCAGCACTGTATAGTTGTGAATGAAACATATTGTGTACCTTTGATACACTGACTGTGTGAAGAAAGGGTCCTATTTCCTTGTGTAGATAAAATCATAACCGATGTCTTTATTAGCAGACAGCTAGAAGAAATAAAAACAATAACACTACGTCCGATTAGTACGAAATGAAAAATGTAACTGTCATGCCGGATGCTTAAACGCTTCGGCTTATATAGAGCGCAAGAATAATGATATGCAAATCAACGCCTACATATCAACTATTGCCGTTTTGGAAGGAATTCCGACGACAGGCGACGCCAGAGTTCAAAGACCGACAACCAAATATGCAAACCAACTTCATGCTGAACTGAAAAACTAAGTATTGCAACTATGTTAGATAATATAGTATACTGTTAATACCTTAACTTATATGTTAATGCGTCAAACTGCAGCGATGACAATGCTCTGACTCATCTTCAGAACGCATTTAGCTCCTTGGAACAATAGGTAAAATCCTAGCAACTTTCTTTTTCAGTCTCGAAATGTAATATTTTACACTTGGACAAAACAACCTCAAATTTAAATATGGTTTGCAAGGGAATGAGATTCCCTGTGTTTCCACGTGTACAGACCTAGGTGTCATAATTAGCTCCGACCTCAAATTTCAAACGCACTGCAATATCATCGTCGCAAAAGCATATCGTGTAATTAATATGTTGTCTAACTGCTTCATTCACTGTAACTCAGAGTCATTAATACTGTCGTATTTATCGTATGTACGACCAATATTGGAATATTCTAGCCAAGTTTGGTCACCGTGTTATTTTCTCGAAATAGATAAGTTGGGGAAAGTGCAACGATATTTCACCAGAAGGCTAGCCATGCGGTTTGGCATCTTCCGTGTGTCGTAAAAACAACAACTAACATTCTTCAAGTGTGAACCTCTAGAACTACGTCGTTTAAAACACGACCTCATTCTAGTTTTCAAAAGTCTTAATAATGAACTTGCTAGTTGTCACAGCTTTTTTGAAATTTCTCACAACACAAATCCGCACGGTCACGAAAGAAAACTAATAAAACCAAAGTTTCATTTAAAATGTTATAAACATGGCTTTGCGGTTAGAACTATCGATGCGTGAAATAATTCACCCAGTTTTGTTTGCCGTGAACCTTTCGTAGGACCATCCGACTGGAGAAAATTCAAAATCCTTTTAAACAAGCTTGACTTGAACAATTTTTTACAGTTTAATAGAAGCCTTTTTAATAATTATTTGAAATGCTATTTGTTACCTTAATAAAAATTAATCTTTTGCGCCCTATATTTTCACAGAATGTAAGTGGACTTGCTTTCTTTTCGGTTGAATTTAAGTTTATTAACTTGTCTTTTATTTAAAATTTGCTTATGCATTGATTTTGTGATTGCATTTGTAACCGGTACACCGGAAGTCAGTAAGCCATTGACGAAGTTTCGAGCTCGCAATGATGGCCTTAACGCTTGATGCGAACCTCGTTACACTGATTTTCCGGATATCGGTGTGCTATTTGTTAATAAACTTATTTGTTGTTGCTGTTCTTATAGTGTGTTGTTCTGATTGTTGTTCTGCGTCACAATACGGATTGGGCAAAGAGGCATTGCAGCAATATTAAAAATAATGTAAAATATGGTTTATCAATATGTGGCAGCCGTATGATATTAGATCCTGTTACAGATCATTTATTTTAAACACATTTTCAGTTTAGCCTTCGCTCGCCTGTTGAGCTCGAACAATTGCTACTTGTATATATTCGCTGCCAGTAACAGCATTTTAAACAGACAAAGAGTTTAAAATTGTTCTGTTATTTATAAGACAAGTATATAGGTACTCTTACATATTTAAAAAGTAAATGCGCGTAGTGGGAAAAATGGCTTTTGCAATATCGCTTTAAAATATGCATCGTTAATGGCCGTCGGAACAAGCTCATTTTGTGTCGGAAGGATGAACCGCACTCCTGAAATATCACGGAGTCTGGTGCCGCTAATACATTAGTTTAATATGTTTTGCAGAAGAGCGATAATTATGTCTATGAAATTCCTGAAATGTGTGGCTAGACACTCGCGATAGTCAATGATCGTGGTTAGAAGCCAACGATAGTCTCTTTTTAATTTTTTTATCGGAGTACTAATGCCCGGTCAAAATTCACTTTTCACGACGCCATTTTATTAACGATTTTTCACTTTATTGACGTATTACATAGCTGCTAGCCATACGTGTATTTTAAAACGTCGAGAAAAACTCAATGATGATACAAAATACAAAAAAGTAGATAACCGGCCCGCTCCAGCTTTGTTTACCGGCTCCCTTACCTGAGACGCCCCTGGTGTTTAACGTTTGACAAAACGCGTTGTCACGCCGAATGTAACTGCACATTTGACATATTTTATCTCTGATGCTTTGCAATACAGACAAAAAAATTTTTATACAGAGACGCTCAGTCCGCGCAAGTGGGCGAATCTTAATCTAGTTGACGTTCTTGTCGGTACTTTCCCACACTGTATTAGATGGCGATCAAGTGTGGAAGTTGGAACGCCAACTCCACAAAAATGGCAGGGAATACCGAGCACCAAAGTTCCACTGTACTAACATAATTGTGTTTGATTTACTAAAATTCGATAAAATTGACAAAATCTTAATTTTGTCTTCGTGTATGTTTATGTTTAGTTTTGTCTTGAATGTAGTCGCACGGAATTAAGCGGTTTGCATACGCAGCTTGCGTTTAGTTTATCGGCTTTAGATATCATATTTACAAATAATTCCATGATGACCACAATAATGTAGTGTGATGCAAAGCTTAATATATTACATATAGTGTATATTTAGTCAAAAAGACAACAAGCTACCCTGTCGGAAACACATACTATGTGTCAAGAACCTTCGTTTGAAAACAAAATTTTTCTTCTTAAAAGAAGAATGTCACAGCAGTCATATTGCTATTAACAATAGAATTTATGCGCCTGGACTACATATAGTTATTTAAATATAAACTTTACGACGGTTCAAGCATAAAGTATGGTTTTTGAAACATGTCAAATTATTTGACTTCAGCGTTTTCGAATATGCTGTCTGCTGTCTATGAAATAGCAAGAATGAATTCAGATCTGGTAAAGTTGATAATATAATTTTCGATGTCATCAATTCTCGGAATTCCTAATACCAAGTTTTCATCTCAATTTGTAGTCAACAAATCCGAGACGTTTGCTGCATGCCATTTTTGCCTGGCATGCAGACTCCAGCGGTGGGATCGCAGCTTCACGATAACAGATACGTGCAGTGCAGTGCAACCAAAGCTGTAATGCACACTCTGACAAAAGGTGAATCAATGTTATAGCCTGAATGGCTGTGACAAAAACAACGCACCAAAGAATTCGGAGCTGGTATAAAATCTTGGTAATGATTTATCACTAGCTAAAAACTACTGTCGATTTCATCTGCATTTAACTTGCAACGTAACACTTAGAATGAGTATTTACTCCACAACCGTAAGCACTTTCGAGAAGCGTTTTGCCATATTTAATTAGTTTTTGTTACTTTTAACAAATAACAATGTAGAACTTCCATAACAGAATGGGAATATTTGCTTTAAGAAATTAGAATTTTTTTAGCAAAACCAAGCTATTAATATTCCAACGTTGGAGAGTATTCTTTTAAGGCTAGCTAACAACTATGAAACGACTCATATTTGTGAGTAGTATTTTTTTGCGTCCGTTTTTTGAAAATTTTACATTATATTGTCACTGCATATTGTTCGTGGTTACTGCATCAGAGACACACACTCAACGTTCACCTTATATTATTGCAACAGCAACATTAAATTATTTGCTTTGCTAAGATTATTGGATTTGAAGTTACTGATAATTCATGCCTGCTCGAAATGCGAAATGCAGGGGGATAGCCGGGGCCTCGATGGGGCATTCGGCCTCATAGGGGTGGCACCCGCTTGGTGGGAAGGCGTTTGCGGCGTCTTTGGCGCCTGTTTTGCTATCAGGGAGGCATGGACTATCTGTCAGGGGAAGTAGCCGATGCAGGGGGCGTAACCAAGGAGGGCATGAGGGGGCGTACCGCTCCCGTGGAACCACGGATGCCCCCGTGCTGGATTATAAAAAAGCTAAGGACATGTTTGTTTACACCTGTTCGGGTTATGCTGTGTCAAAGCTAGTAAATTTTGTGCCCATCTCTGGCCACACATCTGAATCATTCATAGTTGCAGCATGAATCGAAATCGGGTATAGAATTCATTTGGAATATACTGACCATAAAACCAAGATTTAGCATTATTCTTGCCTAAATAGATTTTAACCCTTACTTCGAAACCAAATCTGAAGTCGGGATGACGTTAACAAAATCACATAAGCGACAGGCGCGTAGTGAAATTTGAGTCAAATAGAATCAAATGCTCTAAAGCCATAAATGATAAAAGTAAAGCGCGATTAAATACTAGCACCTGATCTATCCCGCAGTTTAGAAGATTTGATTATACAAAATACAGATATAAACTACCCAGACTGCGAACATTTAAGCCCAAATACAGCCAGTTAAATTTAGGTTTTAGTAACAGCAGCAGCAATACCTATGTTAACACGAAACTGGTTATTGTTGCTCTATTATCCATTTGCCAAAACGGTTTTGGCTAGATATTATGCCTACGGGTGCAATATCACATATCACCTGTACTGTGGAAATCTTTATGATATTACTCAAGCGGTTACCATGTTGTAGACGCAAAAAACCAACAAAATTCGACTGGCTTTTAGCATAGAACTAGGCATTTAAATCCCTACTTCTACAAAAGTAGACATTCAGCTAAATACTATTACCATCGTGCGCTGATGGTACTACAGGCATTACAGATATCCAGCTATTGTTTTCAGCGCTATAGCCGCTGTTGTATAAAGCCTTTGTATTACTGGAAACATGATATATATTCTATTTAAAGGCAAAATAATTTTATTCGGTCATAAAATGCATTTGAACGTTTTCTATTGGTGCGGAAGTTTTTTGATAAAACTGTTGATTTTATGCAATTGAAATTATACAGCATTTGTACAAAAATTTGCAGATGCCCACGGAGTGTAGTCTCTAAAAATTACAAACGCCCGAAAACATCTTAAAAATATGCCCTTCCCGCAAATAGGTTTTGCTAGCTGCGAGTAAATTTTTCGTACAAGCACTTGAAATTGCACCTGCTCACAGCCCATAATATTCAAAACACTTCATGGCCTATCCACAGGTAAGCTAGTTTCCTTCGGGTATTTTAAAATTACCTGCCTGTAATCTTGTCTTACCTGCAGGTAATTTTTTCCTGTGAATAAATTGTGTTTTACCTGCAGGAAATTTTTTTAATGTGCGAGTAGTTTTTTTTACCTGCGGGTATGGTATTTTATTTGTTGGTAGCAGTAATATTGTTTCGTAGGTCTCAATAGGGGTATAAGGTTACCCCTATGGATCGGACCCTCCCAAGCCAAAATTTACCCTACACCTGAACGCTCCGTGGTCTTCTACCTACATCCGTCACAGCATGCTCAAAACGCGCAAAATATTTTAGCAAAACTAGGTTTTAAAGCAGTGGTAGCATAAAATATGATAAATTGATAAAAATTTATCCTAAAAAGCAAAAATTGGAGAAAATTCTTGCAAAATTGGAAAAATTTTTGAGTTTTTAACAATTCCCAATATTTACCCCCATTTATCCACCCTTCCCAAACCGACGAACATTCATTACCTATGATATTTGTAGTATTCTAAAATAGAAGTGGGTTTATATTTTTATCATTTTTTACATTGCCTGTAGGCATTTCGCCTATCCTGCTATTTAGCAAGACAACCTGAATTACTCACTCTGATTACACTGTTTATATAATTTTTATGTCCATTTTCTGAGTGTTATTGTATTTTAAATTTTATTCTTGTTTGCGACTTTATGTTGTAAAACTGGAACTCAACATTGGGGCAGAGTGATTCTCAGATTTAAGAAACAGACAACCGTGATGAAAAAGTTCTGCGTTTGTTTAAAATGCAAATACTGCTTGCCTCGCGATATTTATGCAACTAAACTTAAAATGACCCCGCTTTACCGTCCTATTTTAAAAATTACATTGTTGATTGGAAATTGTTGTTATTACGCCACTGTCAAATTTAGTATGTTCACGGACAAGAAGAAACCTGAACTCAAGGTTCATAGAGATTGTAGAACCGTTTTTCTGCGATTAGGAAATCGTCACAATTGTTTTTGAACACAAGGTGGATTTTATGACACTTCATTTAGATTTAGCTAATTTTCGTTTAAAACAAAAAACCAAATCAAATTGTCAATTTGTTACCTTACAATGATATGCGATTCCACAGCGGCTATGACAAAATAGGATGATTGGCGGGGTGATTTTAAGTTTAGTCGCGCATTTATTATATATCATAGAGAAATATTTAACGAAATATGTTTATAACGACATCTCTCATGAGCCACTAAGTCAAAATATAACTATGTTATTGAAATAATTTTCTGCAGTATCAGTCTAACCTTTGTCAAAATAAATGAATGCCGACATTTGGATTGGATTTTAGTTAAAACGATATTAACATTCAGTATTTCGGAGATCTCTTTAAATTATTATCAAAAATCGCTGGCATCATACATTATGAATTAATCCGCATTCAGTGCGCTTCAACTGCTGCAGATGCAATCGCCGGTAACCTCTCGGCTTTGGTACAAAATGATCATACAGAATCCAAATTCAAAAATATCAAAAACTGCTGTTGAACAAGCCATTTAGTATCGCATGATAGCAAGCAGGGCCGCTCCCATGAATTAGTCTTCCGAGGGTTTTGTTGTCATTGAGAGATGTCCGATGCCTTAACTACGACATAACGCATTGATGCTGATAGGGTGGTTAAAGGGGTTACCAGACTAAGGGTCGGATCCCCAAGCCATGTAGACCCATCCTGTCTCCCCTGAAGGCTCTGCAATTCCCCAATCGCCGAAGCCGGGTATAAAATTTTAGCGAAAATTGTCAAAAATGGTTTGAAAAGTGGCAAAAATTTGTATAAAATTAATAAAAAATAATGGAAATTGAGAAATATTTGTTGACGATCGGCAAAAATTGGGGAGAAAAATTTTAAGTTCCTAAAAATTTCAGATATTTACCTCCTGCTCCGGCGACCATCTCCTCCCCCTCCAAAACCGACAAACCTTTGACACCTATAGTCATAACGTCGGATCTGGCTCAGGGAGATCCGGTGAAAGGGCATAGTCAAGTTCAGAAATTTGGTGGAGACGTTTTTAACAAGGGGAGTGGGTAAACAAAATGTTTAATTGACCCGGTCTGTGATCCGGAACCTATATTTGTGCGCCACTGATACCAGGGGCTTAGAGAGGGGGAGTAGGTCTCTTACTTGGCGGCTCTATCTAAAAGAAACTCTTAAATTAAGTTACGGACAGGATCCATTAATAACTACCAAACCCTTATAACAAGTCGGAAATCTGGGAATTCACAAATTATGCAAATGTGGGCCCTTTTTTCAAAGACGAATAATTGCCATTTGTGAGAACAAAAATTTGGGACCCAGTCTTGTATGGAAATGCTGCCGTGCAGAAAGAAAGAATCTTGACAGCCGATACCAAAAATGTTGCTAAGCAATATGCACCGATAGCTAAAACAAAATGTAGCTGCCGATTAGTAGGGTCGAAACTATTTATATGCAAAGCGGGGTTGGGGCGGAGGCAAAATTTTTCCCCGTCAGCTTGCGAAAAATTTTGCAAAAATATTTGGCGGAAAGAATCATTTGTAACCGGACTCACCAAACCGGACTCACCACGAGTAGAAAACTGGGGCGTCAGCTTGAGATGAATGCTATGAATGTGTACTGAAATCGCAACAGCTGATTATTAAAACTGGGGCGTCAGCTTGAGATGGATGCTATGAATGTGCACTGAAATCGCAACAGCCGATTATCAAAACTGGGGCGTCCGCTTGAGATGGATGCTATGAATGTGCACTGAAATCGCAACAGCTAATTATCAAAACTGAGGCGTCAGCTTGAGATGGATACTATGAATGTGCACTGAAATCGCAACAGCTGATTATCAAAACTGGGAGTCAGCTCAACCGTCATCACTATCGTGGTTACGCCCCTGTATATATTAAAACGCAATTCGAAAGTTTGCAAAGAAAACGCAAAATAGTAGTAAACCGGAGAATCGAACTTCGGCCAAGAGCGCAACGTGCTCTCACCTCAGCCAAGCAGCCATCGAACATATGAAGTTAAATTTTTGTATTTGTTTATATAAGTACACCACGAAACCTGCCCGCAGTTGGAACAGAATTATTTTCAGGTAGGCAAAATTCCTAGCAGGTAAAAATTACTTGCGGGAAGGACAAAATTACTTGTAGGTATAAAATTACCTAAAGATAAAACAAAATAAAAATAGTGGCCACGTTTCATTCTACTACATTTGATCATCATTCAGGCATAACATTCCACATCCAAATACAATAGGAGTCAAGTCAACTCGTCAAACTGTATAACTAGAGGTGACGGACATAACTGTTGGTTTACCATTACAAATATTGGCCATATTTATTTCTAGTTACATTTTAGTCGTCACTCAGGCATAATGCGGCGTTTGCGTTATAATGTCCCTAAAGTTGGAACCTAGGTACACCACACAACGTCAGGCACACTGTCGACAACAGGGTGTCTTGGACAACCCGATGTTTTAGATAAATTTTTTCAAAGGTTACTAGCTAGGAGTATTGCCACTTTTTGACAGTGTCGGGCACACCGTGTCTCCTTGCGGTTTTACTGACGTGTGCAGCATTATTTCATCATCGTTCATATAGCCTACATACAAATATCGAAAATTTGAAAAAAACTACACAGCACAGTTGACTAATAAACTGCATTCGCTACTGACGGAGTCCGTTACAGTTGCTTCACGCCAAATTGGTAGCTAAGGGTGTGTACTACAATGTAAAGAAAAACCTTATAGCTAGGTCTGTGCCATACACCCTCGGCAATTGATTTCAGTATAGGTTTCAGTATACGGTAAGGTCGCGACTGCGGGGGAGAGGCAGGGCAAAAGTTCCAAACATCTGGGACAGTAGAACGTGAACGCCGCATAACAGTCTATTTCCATATACGGTAGGAGTAAAATCAACGCAGCAAACTGTAATACTAAAGGTGACAGGCATAACTGTTGTTCAACCGCTACAAATATTGGCCACATTTAATTCTACTTACATTTGATTCATCACTCAGGCATAACATTCTACTTCAGTATACTATAGGCAATCACCGCAACAAACTGCAACACTGGAGGTGACGGGCGTAACTGGTGGTTTACCATGTCAAAAATCAATGTTTTTATTTCTCTGCAATTACATTGTTTCGCTGTATAATGCTTTCACGTTTCTTCATAGCTTCTATTTTCAGTCAGAGGGTTTTTTAAATTTTATCGCATTTTTACAGAACATTAAAAACGCTAGAAACTAACACCGTTTCAGTGGACCATCAATTATTATTTTGATCTTTTCGCCTGTCGTGTAGCTGGTTATATGGCTGTTATGTTTTTTATGTTACAAAGTATATAACTTGGATCTAAATATTGACGTGTTCAAAAGATTACAGAACAGGGTGACTGTTCAGTCTACTATGCATTATAGATGAAAATTTTGACCCGCGACACGGCTCCGTTCATTTCGGACGCGGGGGGGGGGGTTCGGGGGGACGCCCGGTTACAGGGCGACCTGCTCGGCCCGCCCGGCTTCTTAAAAATAATGGCCCCTGGCCGTTCCCCTTCCAAAAATAAAAAAATCACATATATACAATCACTTTTTCATATAAATATACCCAGATGTGCGCGCGCATATAAAAAAAAACCCCTTCTCTCTCTCCTCTCTTCTCTTTTTTTTTTTTTTTATCCAAGTCGCCTCGACTTTATTCTCTTTCCTTTTTCCCCCCCCCCTAGATTTACATGTGTCACACACTAAACTTTTTTTTCTTTTTTTTTTTTTTCGCTGTCATATCTCTTCTTTACCGTTCTTAAAAATATTTCTTTTCCCTCTCACTTTTACTTCTCCATCTCCATCAACACCACCCACACCAACCCCCACTCTTTTTTTCTGTAGAATCAGACACACACAATTTAATAAACAGCATTTACTTTTTATTATTTGTTTTTTGTTTTTATTAAAAGGGCAACGCCCTGAAACAAATTAAATTAAACTAATAATAATAAAAAAAAAAATAAAAAATTAAAATTAAATTAAATTAAATTAAATTAAATTGTTATGTGCTTTAACCGCTATTGCAGTTATTTCGCACATTTAGGCACTTGCTAGAGCCCAACGCTTGGCTAGCTGCCATGGCCGAGTGATTTATTTTTCTGTAATGATTGGAATTGTCATTGATATTTTGTTTTAGTTGGTTTTAATTTGGTATTGGTTTAATTGGTATTGGTTTAATTATTCTATATTTAAAAATTGTAAATTTGTTTTAACATGGTCATCCATGGTTGTTGGTTGATTTTGTGAATTTCTAATTGTGGTTTGCACACATACAATATTATTTGTAATTGCATTATTGATATATGCTGTATTTAAACGTTTTTGCCTTGACACAAGGTTTTCAATTGGTACTATTTGGGTCACCCAATCGTTTGGTGTATAATATGGCATATTTAGAGCTATGCGCATAGCTGTATTTTGAACACATTGTAATTTGTTTTGATGTGTTGTCGCCATTCCACAAAAGGCAACTGATCCGTAATCTAATATAGGTCTTATAAATTGTTTGTAAAACTGTATTATTGTGTCTGACGAGCATCCCCAATTTGTGCCTTTCAGGCTTTTTAAAATGTTTAACCTGAGGGTCGCTCTTTTCTTAATATCATTTATATGGTGTACAAATGTGGCTCCACAGTCAAAGGTGACGCCTAAGAATTTGGCTTGTGCCGTTAATCCAACGTTATTGTTAAGGATTTTTATGTGTATTGGTACTCCCTTAATAGTGGTTCGGTGTAGTTTACGAGCGCTAAAATATATAAGTTTAGTTTTCTGGGGGTTTATTTTTATGCGCCATTTGGAGCAATATTCTGCCAGTTTGTCTATACGCTGCTGAAGGAATCTTTTGGCTGCAACTGGGCTCCAATGGTACGCCCATATTGCTATGTCATCTACAAACTGGCTGCATTTAATTGTAGATGTTTCTGTTAATGGCGCATCATTGGTAAACATTATGTAAAGAAGTGGGCTAATGACCCCTCCCTGAGGTACTCCAGCCTTAGGTGTGAAGGATTCTGAGCATGCACTGTTGACAGTTACACAGCATTCTCGATTAGTTAGGAAGCTGTGTATCCATTTAAGTTCGCAGCCATATAGTGCATTTCTATATTGTGTGTAAATTTTAAGTAACATACCTTCATGCCATACCGTATCGTAAGCCTTTTCCATGTCCGCAAATACCGCAAGGCAATGGTTCTTAGTGATTCTTGCTTTGACCGCGTCGTAAGACAAGCGCAACAGGTGATCGTTAGTTGACCGGAATCTTCTGCTGCCGCTCTGCACTTTATTTAATACGTTAGTATTTTCTAATCTATTACGAATTCTCACATTAATTATTCTTTCTAATATTTTGCCAAGTATTGGTAAAAGAGTTATTGGTCTGTATGAGCTGACATCATATGGATTTTTGCCAGCTTTTGGTATCATTACTATGCTTCCCAGTTTCCAAGAAGTAGGATGGTATCCAATGTTATAGCATATTTGATAAAGATCTAATAAAATAGTTAAGAAAATTGTTGGTGCCTTTTTAATTAAATTAATTTTGATACCATCATGTCCTGGTGCTTTATTTTTTTGATAGCCGATGTTAGTTCAAGCATGCTAATATTATCTGTATTTGTTGGTAAGACGGTAGCTGGCCCAAGTATATTATATTTTTCTGTAATATACCAGTTGTTAATTTGATTGTTAATGTTTTGATCGAAGTATTGAGAGTTTTGCGGCTTGAATATGCCTTCTAAAAAGTTATTAATTCTGTAGCTATTTCAAGATCAGTTCTAAGGTATTCTGCATTAGTTCCTGGTCTTTTTAAAACTGTAGTTACATTTTGTTCTTGTTGTGCTTTAGTTATTGTTTTTAACTTTCTCCATGCTGAAGATGTGCTAGTTTTAGGATCAATTGATTCAGTAAAGCGTTGCCACGCTGCTGCTTTTTCTTCGCGAAGCCTATGTTTGATTTCCCTATTTATTTGGTTCCTTCTTTGGCGAAGGAGTGGGTTGAGATTTTGCTGTAACATCCTCCTTATTCGTTTTCTTTCACGAATCAGGGTTCTTAAGTAGTTACTGATTTGAAATTTGTTTTTCTTGGGATTTATTTTTGGTATTGTTTTGTTTTTAGCTAGATTAATAATTAACTCTAATAATTTAGCACGTTTATCTATTAATTCTGGCCATTCATTACTATTATTTAGCTGTAGTACATGTGCTAACTTTTGTCGGGGTAGAAAATTACTTATTATTGCCTGGTACATTAACCAGTCAGCTCTTTTATAGTTGAAAATATTATTTTTGACAATAGGCATATTGTCTACTGCGTTACTTAGTTTAGCTATGAGTGTTTCATGGTCGGAAGATCCTATAGGACTTATTACTTCAGGTATGTTTATATATGTTGCTAGGTTACTGGTTACTATTATTAGATCTATTACAGATGAGCTTTGCATGCTATATCGTGTAGGTAGAAATCTATCATTTATTATTATTAAATTATGATCGTTAAGATATTCCGCCAGTTCATCTCCACGGCTGTTCGATCTTGTGCATCGGTCATCCCATAGCCAGTGTTTGGCGTTTAAATCTCCGCAAATTATGACGCTGTTATAAGAATTAACACAATAATCTATTACAGTTGTATCTATTTCATTATGGGTAGGTGGGTGGTACATACATAAAAGACATAAAGTTTGGTTTTCACAAGTAAGGCAGCATGCAACAGCCTCTGTAGTACTGTTTGTGATTGGTAATTGTATTGGTATGGCTTTGTAAGATTTCTTGATAATTAAAGCTACACCACCTCCTCTAGTATTTCTGTCCTTACGTATTATTTCATAGTTGCTAGGAATTATTAGTTTTTGTGTTGGTGCTAATTTGGTTTTATTCAAATACATGTAATCGACTGCATGTTGTTCAGTAAATAATTTTAAGCTCTGACAGTTGGATTTCAGAGCCAAAATGTTGGATAAGGCAAAAACAAATTTAGCCATCATTGGCATTACTTACCCTAATCTGTTGTGGTCGTGTTCCTTTTGTGATGTGTTCTTCTATCATCTTTATAAGCGTGTTATCACTCGTTATGTCGTGACTGCATCGCAGCGCTTCACCAGATATTTCCGTCCGGAAGTTATATCGAGCAGCATTCACAGCGATGTCGGTGATATCAGCTTGATTTCCGTTGTCATAAATTTCCTTAATTGCTTTGGTCACTACGTCATATACGAAGTGGATGATTTGTTTAACTAATATATCGTATGAATATTGTTGAGATTCCTTTAATTTGGCTACAGTGGCATAAGTATATTGTTCTTTAGCGATTTGTTTTTGCTGTTCTGTAGGTGGTGCATTCTTAGCTTTATTTACTAATTGTTTTTCGCGTTCTCTGTATTTTGGACATGTTTTCGAAAGGCTCGGATGCTCCATGTGGCAGTTGACACAGCGGGCAGTAGCAGTGCAGCGTGCGTCTCTGTCAGTGGCTGCAAGGCAGCTTTCGCTGCTGCAGATCACACAGCACGTGCTATTCTTGCATGCTCTGGCCATGTGACCATACTACTGACAACGGAAGCATCTTGTAGGCTCTACTCCCAGATTTTTAGGTTGTTCACATCTGATTTTATTATAGCCTAATCTGACTCCGTAGTTTAGCATTTGATGGGCTTCTCTACTGTTTGATAATTTGATTTCAACTAAAGGTAATTTTTGTTCACCGTTGTCTGTGTATTTTTTGAAGCGTCTTATGCTAGTTACGCTATTAATACTATTTTGATGTAGTTCTTCAGTTATTTCATTATCACTTATGTCTATGTCTACATTACGTGCTATTACAGTAAGTATTTTAGGCTTCGGTGGTATAAACTTATCTGGACACAGTATTACTAGATGCTCCGTTAGGTATTCTGGTAAATTATTTCTTATAGCTATTATATCTCTGGAATCGATATGACGCGCCGGTTGGACCTCGTATTCACCATTGCCAAGACTCTTGATTCCGTGCACCTGTAGATGTGGCATCATCGCTTTGAGCTCAAGTCCGATCGTGATGGTATTCCATCTAACGAATTCGCGTCCACGACAGTGTCTACCGGCAGTTTTAGTTTTTATTTTAACTGCTAATGGTTTAGATTTATAGCTATTAGGTGCGTTGTTATTAGGTGTATTTTTGGCCTGTTTTGCAGTTTGGTTATCTGGTGTGTTTGTTTTCCGTTTCCTAGACTGTTTTATTTGCCAACCAGTACTGGAGTCACACGCCACATCACCAGCTGATTGAGGCACACCCGAATAGAGCGATGTCTCATCGTCTGATGTACTATAGTCTGACGAGGACTGCGCAGTGTCTTGGCTGAAATTTGGTGCGTTGTAATTTATTCTCCTGACTGTTTTGGAACTATGCATCCCTGTTGTTTGCCGTTTTATATTGGACTTACCGGGCCGCTGTCCTCTATTTTCAGATTCATCTTGATGATCCATAATCGAAACTCGTGACCTTTGTAGATATCCATCTCCATTAGGGGTTGGCTCAGATTCTATGACTGGTTGATCCATAGTCTTTCCTCGTGGTCGTAGGCTATCCATATCCGTAGTCGATTCCCGTGTTCCATGTTTCCGTCGTTTCCGTTTCCCAGAAGCAGATCCATTTACAGTATTCTTATCCGTAGTCGTGTTCCGTTGTCCATTGAGACGATTCCATTCGTTGACGGCTAGATCGGGAGGCTTCTTCTCTAACAGCGAGTAGCTCTCCAGAGGACTTGGAGCTTTAGGCTCAGTCATGGAGGTCAACACTGTGGCTTATAGATAGAGAAGAAACCAAATTATTATTATTAATAAACTAATAATTAGTAATTATCTATTATAATCTATTAAGTTAATATTATCTATTAGAAAACGGTAAAATGTTAAGGTTATATTATTATTATTGAAAGCCAGTAAAACGAAACTCGTGAAATAAAGCGAAAGCTGTAAGCAGTAAAACTTCTTGGTACTTACCCCAAGCGGTCAGTCGTACCCCATCCGACACAAACCCTCCACACCCCATCCAAGCAAACCCCCCCCCCCCCCGAAAAAAAAAAGAAACGAGGCCCACACACAAAAAAAAACAAACAAACATCCAATGTATGATTGCTCGTGGATCTGTTCAATTGGTGAACAGCGATCCCCTGCACGGAGTTTCTCAACACAGCTAGACCTCAACGCACGCACGCTCCGCGACAATGCATGGGAGTTATGTAGCATCTCACTACGCTAGCATCTATAGCGTATCTGCACATGCTGTGATCGGGGCCTGTGGTGTAATGGTAGCTCGCTAGTCTTGCAAGCTAGACATCCGGGTTAGAATCCCGGCAGGTCTAATGTATGATCGCTCGTGGATCTTTTCACTTATTTAGTGTTTGAACCTCTAAGGCGCTTTCATAATATGTAGTGACTTGCCTATAAATAAATTTTGAGGTTCTCACGCATAACAGTGATCTTAAATTTATGACCTGTCTGCAACATTTACGAGTTTCGTATCAAAATATCATACACGACAGAAATGTGTAAAACAGAATTATCTCCTTGCTGTGACAGAGCGAAATAAATGTTGAGTAAAAAGCGTTTTATTTTGTGTAAGTACTGTAATTTTTGTATATCAATATGCCTGCTACGAACTATTTATAAAACTTCAGAGGTTTTATTTAGTTATAACTTTTCTAAGCCATACCGTGGTGTTTGATTTTTAAATAGAATTTTTCTAACACTTTAGTTAACTCGATGACGTTTAATTGACATAAACATTAGGAGAATTATGACCTTTGGCTACGCTTGGGGTATCATTGCCGTGAAATATATGTCTGTAACAGTGTTGTTTTGTCACCCAGCGATTGCTTTTTCTAATTCGGAAGCCTCGTGTTAGAAGTTCGTCACTTCAGACAACATACTATTCCTCAACAACTTTAAAACAGCCAAGTGATATTTCTTCGTTATATTATAGAATTCACTATTAGGCACAGTCGAGGCTTCACTTAAAAATATACAACCTTTAGGAAAATTCGAGAAAAAGACTGAATACGAAGAGTAATGAGATAAAAGATGCATGCTTCGTATTGCCGCCGCTAGGATGTCCGCGGCCCCCCCAGCAGGCTGCGAGGCCCCCACCCAGCAGGCTGCGAGGCCCCCCAGCAGGCTGCGAGGCCCCTATCACATTTCTTAACTAATGTAATCGTTTTCCAATACACTTAACTTAAGACATTATACTCTTAAAAATTTGCAAAGACCGTGTACCCTTAAATTTGAGAGCTGTTCTTTAAATTAAGATAGTATGCATGGCCATAATTTTATAAACACTCTTTGCAATTTTTTAAGGGCATCCTTATAGCCTGCTCCTTTGTACGTTTGCGCTTTGAAGCACCACTTTCGAAGCCCGTTGACTCATTTCACGAACACATATTTCATATATCAAAATTTAAAATTATTATGCCTAAATTATAACAAAATTACTAATACTGATATTTATTTTAACCGTCAAGACTTGTCACGTAGATAACACCGGAATATAACCAGGGGCCTCAAGGCCTCTACTTTCACACCAAATGCTATACATTAGTTGCATAAACGCTGACCTAAATAAATTTTCGTGTATGTCCGTAAAACAGGCGCCCAGTAAAAACTCTAACTTTGAACCACGGAACGGTTAAACTCATACTCACGATTAGGCTTCTAAACTCTGAGGTTACCTTTGTATATCGTGTACATTTACTTTGTGAAAGGTGCTTTAGGTTGTGCTGCGGCTCCCAACTTTTTCACCTTTTCAACGCCAACCAGAGGCCATGAGATGAGGCCCCTGTAAGGTGCGAGGCCCCTGCAAGGGGCGAGGCCCTCCCTAGGGGGGGTAGGGGGTACTAACGGCGGGTCTGATGCTTCGCAGCTGACTGCTGGGGTTGTGTAATGATCATACAAAATAATGATTACTACTAGCGAAACATCAATTCACTAGTTGGAATATCATCATAATTTGCCAACCGTTTCAAGTGGGTCCTTGGTGTAGTGATTAGCACGTCTGCTGCGCATGTGGAAGGCCAGGTGTTCGATTCGCGGTTGACCCAATCTTTAGCTTGATCGGCATTTAACAAAATAGCTTATAGTAAGTAGAATGCAACCAACACATTAAGTAAAAAATTAGCCTATCTAGATTTTCAATTCAAATCCATCCGACTTTAACGAATCAAACCTGAACTTTAACTAACAAGCAACAATTCAACATTAACTAGCACACATAAACGAATTAGCGAATTTCAGAGTGACAATCCAATAGTCCAATGTTTAAATTTATACGGACAGCAGCCGACTATATACAAATTATCCCGTCAAAAACGGTTGAAACTAGTTATGCAAAATTTGTTTAATTGAAATAGTGGAATCAAGTCGGGGTTTCGAACTGTAAGCTAGATTCTCTGTAAATGTGCGCTCACGCCTGCACGCCATTTGACATAAATTATTGACAAATGTATATATTTTCCTTGCCATGCCTACAATAATTATAAACCAATATATGTATATCTATTTAATATAACAATGAATTTTATTATTAATTTTTGTTTATATACACCATTTGCGTATTCAAAATGACGTGCGTCCGATGTGGGTGATACGGTTTCAAGCACGCAAATAATAAACTTACATTTGATAAACAAACATAATTTCATGACACCATATCAAGTGTTACATGTTTTGTACATTGCAATTTTATTATCAAACAAGTATGCATGCACGCAAAATCAATATATATTACTATTGTAGTTGAGGGTGTGTCTGTGTGGGTGATATCATGGCTCGTTTGTTTTTTTAACGACGTCCATGGAATTGCTTTAAATTAATGAGGAGTAGCATACCCTAATTTCAACTATTATAAATTAGAGTTCTGCTTAAAATTTTTGGATTTTCGTCGATCCTTGTAATATTGCATTAGCGTGTGTGTGATGTCATGACTCGTTCTTCCGAAAGATTCAGACTTGTAAATTTTAAAGCAAATGAGCGACCCCGTACTAAAAATATACAGAATTAATTTTAATTTTCGAAATCATTTTCCCCAATCTTTTATAGCTTAATTTTTTAATATATATACTTTGTCGATGCTTGTAATATTTCATTTTTATTGCCTTTCACGGGTTGTTGAACATCAGTCCGAAAACTATTTTATGGTAGGAAACATGAACCTAGAACTATGACTGAGAACGAGACAGAGAGTGTTGACGGCTTCAGTGCTGTCATTAAATCACTCGACTTTATTAATCACGTTTTATATATAATTGATGTAGGTTGCTGCCAATATCCCGTTTTAAACCAGCATTTAGTTCCTTCTCGGTTGTAAGCGTTTTTCACACAACCCCAAAATGCACAGTTTGCCTATTGAGAACTTTATAACTTAGCAAAAAAAGTTGCAATTACAAGTTTATAGAATATGTGTATAACACACATGCATAGCCATATTATTCTTTGGACAACAGTTCCATGTGTTAGTAGGTGCAAAATTATTTATACAACTTTCTTTCCAATTCTCTATTGATACCATTCTTCTGAGTGAGAAAATAGTTGAGGCTTTTTAATTATCGGTAATTGCATATATTTCTTTACCTTTCTTTATAATTCTTTATATTGACACCATTCTTCTGAGTCAGAAAATAGTTGGGGCTTTTAATTATCGGTAACTGCATATATTTCTTTACATTTCTTTATAGTTCTCTATATTGACACCTTTCTTTAGAGTCAGAAAGCAGTTAAGGGTTTTTAATTATCGGTAACTGTATATATTTCTTTACCTTTCTTTACAATTCTCTATTGACACCATTCTTCAGAGTCAGAAAATAGTTCAGGCTTTTTAATTATGGGTAACTGCATATATTTCTTTGCCTTTCTTTATAATTCTCTATATTAACACCTTTCTTTAGAGTCAGAAAGCAGTTAAGAGTTTCTAATTATCGGTAACTGTATATATTTCTTTACCTTTCTTTACAGTTCTCTAATGACACCATTCATCAGAGTCAGAAAATAGTTGAGGTTTTTTAATTATCGGTGATTGCATATGTTTCTTTACCTTTCTTTATAATTCTCTATATTGACACCTTTCTTTAGAGTCAGAAAGCAGTTAAGGGTTTTTAATTATCGGTAACTGTATATATTTCTTTACCTTTCTTTACAATTCTCTATTGACACCATTCTTCAGAGTCAGAAAATAGTTCAGGCTTTTTAATTATGGGTAACTGCATATATTTCTTTGCCTTTCTTTATAATTCTCTATATTAACACCTTTCTTTAGAGTCAGAAAGCAGTTAAGAGTTTCTAATTATCGGTAACTGTATATATTTCTTTACCTTTCTTTACAATTCTCTAATGACACCATTCTTCAGAGTCAGAAAATAGTTCCGGCTTTTTAATTATCGGTAATTGCATATATTTCTTTACCTTTCTTTATATAATTCTCTATATTGACACCTTTCTTTAGAGTCAGAAAGTACTTAAGGGTTTTTTAATTATCGGTAACTGTATATATTTCTTTACCTTTCTTTACAATTCTTTATTGACACCATTCTTGAGAGTCAGAAAATAGTTCAGGCTTTTTAATTATGGGTAACTGCATATATTTCTTTACCTTTCTTTATAATTCTCTATATTGACATCTTTCTTTAGAGTCAGAAAGCAGTTAAGGGTTTTTAATTATCGGTAACGGTATATATTTCTTTACCTTTCTTTACAATTCTCTATTGACACCATTCTTCAGAGTCAGAAAATAGTTGAGGTTTTTTTGATTATCGGTAACTGCATATATTTCTTTACCTTTCTTTATAATTCTCTATATTGACATCTTTCTTTAGAGTCAGAAAGCAGTTAAGGGTTTTTAATTATAGGTAACTGTATACGTATATTTTTTACCTTTCTTTACAATTCTCTACTGCCACCATTCTTCGGAGTCAGAAAAAAAGCGGGTCAAAAGGGGTCGGATCGGGTCCCATAGGGACCCAAAAATAACATTACTTATTATAACTCGAATATCGGTGTAGGTATTTGAGTGAAATGAGGGTCATTTATTTAAAAAAATAAGCCTCTACGCGGTTCTCTTAGGATGTAGAATTTGGGTCAAAACGGGTTCCAGAGTGGTCCCATGAGATCCAAAATACGCAAAAATGATAATATCTCCACGACCATTCAAACTATATGAATGTTTTTGGTCTCATTTTGTAGAGCAGCTCCATTTTCTGCATAGCTAAAAGTATTACGCTGCTGTTGTCATTATTTACGTTGTAAGAATGTGTCAAACGGTTTTTCTCTGCAGCCAGGTGACCCAAAATAGATGAAATTGGTAATATCTATGCAACGGCTAGCTCTATATAGGTGATTATGATCTCATTTTATAGAGCAGTATATGGTTCGTTTTGTAATTTGCTCAATAAAGCTATATACATCTCTTATATTAATCACTTAGAATTCACCGTCATGGCGATAACAGAAGCTACTAGCATAGGTTCTAGAAGATTAGATTAGAAACAGCCTGCTGTGTCGGTTATAAATGTATTCATGGCATCTACCTCAATATTGTGCTTTTTGATCGTATTCCTATTTTTGGTTAGTTTAAATATTTCGGTATTTTGACTGGTGCCTACTTCAGACTTGTCGAGGCCAAGTTTTCTAATTCTGAGTGTATCAATATTTTAAATTTAACTCGTTCGTTTCACGCAACATATTTCACGATATCCACAATATACATATATTAGATAAATAGCAGGGAGTAACCGGAATTCCGGTTCCGGTTCCGGCGAAAATCGTGTTCCGGTTCCGGTTCCGGCAAAGGGCAAAAACCATACCGGAACCGGAATTCCGGTTTAAAAATTTTGTTTGAAATTTTCCACGTTTTTTCTTTATCCTGTAATCCAAACATATGTAATATATATTATACAATGATCAAGCTCCAATACCACCAAGCAAAAGAAAAGATTAACTAACCAATTTGCCGTGTAAAACGTAAGTAGGGCACATAATTTGAGCAGGAATTTTTCATAATAACCTACAGGAGTTTGTTAAATCAAAGCCAGGTCGATGCGTGTAGCAGCTATTTTACACATCCAGAAGTCTGTGGGATACGTTTGAATTAAACTGGTCCAAATCGGTAACAGAGTATGGCTTACGCAGAAGTACTTAGGGTATGCTTGGCTAACATAAATTGCGTCAAGCACCCGCCAGCGCGCTTGTAAACTTGGTAAATCAGTCTAAATTGAAGTAAACTAACGTTATCTGCAACGCAGCTAGAAATTGCTTTCTTGGTAATGAACTGTATTTATTGAAACTGTGCGAGCAGCATCACAGTGTGTCTTATTTATAGCATTCTGATTAGAAAGTTATCATCATTATGATCTAACTGACGGGCACTGTTTGTCCAACGCTAGCCTAAACAGTGTCTCTGACCACTGATCAGAAAATTACCTTCTATCTATTATTTTCTCTTAGAATCATGTAAACCAATAATTTTAAGTTTCCTACAGAAGAACATACAACAAACGTATGTGTAGTAAAGGGAGGCGACTGGAGACAGAGCGAAAGTGTGTATTCTACGCTCCAAGCTTTGTAAGCATATTCGATTTGACGCAGTATATGCAATGGTGTATAGTGGAAGACATTTTTGCTCTGGGTGTCCAAAAATCGACATATTTGATCGATAAATAAACATTATTAGCTTCATCAGTCTCTTTAAAGTTTCAGAAAGGCAATAATACCATCGCAAAACCTTAAGTTTAATGTAAAAGTTATTTTTAATGCATTTTAAATCCACTATACCTTCATTTCTTCCATCATCTGTTTTAATATATATAAATTTCGAAGACCAGGTTCCGGTTCCGGATCCGGTTTAAATGGACGGTTCCAGTTGCTGGTTCCGGTTCCGGTAAATTTTGGTTCCGGTTATTCCCTGATAAATAGATATTGATAAATAGATAAATTAGATATTAGAACATATATAAATTTGTTATCAAACAATTCGGTGAAAATAGTTTGTGTTGGTATCGGTCTAGGTTACCACATATCGTATCAACCAACCACACGGATTTGGAAGACCCATAGATGTTATTGATTAGGGAAATATAAATGTTTCTTGTATTTTGTGTGTCGTGGTCTCATATTAAACACATTTCACTTCATTCTCTGACAATTCCATTACCGTAGCGGCTGGTACATATATAGACATTACGGAGAACACTATGAACTGCTATACTGAAGTCGGTGCGGGGATATATGCTGATCCTAGCATTCAGCATTCTTGCCCTCTTGGTAGTTTAGGATCGTTTTTCAAGCTGAGGTCTATGCCATCTTATAATGCTCGAATCTGCATCTGAATGGAAGAATAAGATAATATGTACTAACTCAGATAGCCGAGCTGCAATGCGGGCTTTCTCAGACACGCACGTACGCTCTAGGCTAGTGCTTGACTGTATCGACGGCCTACAAAAGCTCAGCAAGGATAACTTTGCCTAATTAAAATATATACTCGGGCACGCAGGCCACGTCGATTATGAGAAAGCCGACAAAATGGCCAGACGAGGTTCCTGCCAGTAATTGCAGGGACCTGAGCCAGTGCTCCAAATGCCAGCCAGCAACATTCGACTGGAAAGTCCAAATTGGGATATCTCTGTCCTTCGCAAGTTATGAGACTCGGAACAAAAGTGTACACAGACGAAGTTCTTTCTACCTAAGATACGTATATAGATATAATTAAAGTACAGCTAATATTTAAGGAAACTTAATAAGATATGTCTTAGATAGGCCGTCAACCTGATTACAGGACATGACGGACTGAACGCAAGTCTATACAAAATGAAACTTGCTAGGTAACAGCAATACATTGCATTTAATGAGAAGAACACCACGGCACATCTGATTCTAAGAAGATGGATTATATCTAAGGGTCTACGAACGAACGAGACTTGCCTTTGCGAACATCCACTCCTAAGTGTTCGAGATTCGAGTGACGTGGTTCCTGAACAAGACGGTGTAATGGATTTTCTTATCTAAACACGGGTCGGGCAGTCCCCTTCCTCGAGTCACTCGATCTAGGTAATCACATATCGTAGCAACGTACCACGCGACTTTGGATATTTTATTGGTTAGGAAAATGACACTGTGTTCTTGTATATCGGGTCTCGTAGTCTCATATTAGACACACTTTTTACCTAATACTGCTACGACATATTTAACTGCCGCAATAACGTGCCATATTGAGCTTTAATGGTTCGTACCGCCCTACAAAGGAGCCCAAGAAGAACCCATATATGTAATTGGTTCTGGAGGTATCAACGACCGTTTTCGCGTATTTCGGGTCTTACGGACTGTTTTTAAACCCATTTTTATCTAATCATTATAGGCAAGCATTAGCGAAGTGCTCGGACGTTGCAAATTTGAGTTATGTGATATCACAAGAAAAGAATCTACAATCTGATAATCCCAAGTTGCACCGCACGAAAAGCATCTTCGTTAGCACTTAGAATGTCATAATGCAATAAAATATATAATGTTGTTATTAAGAAAAAATTGAAAATCTGTCAAGAGAAACTTTGAGCCAATCAATTTGAACCCTTAAATTTTGAAAATTCTGAGGTTCAAAATTTTTGAAAATGTTTATATATACCAAGTGGCGTTTTCCTGAAAATATCTAAATTGAAGTACATAACCAACAAACTAGCTTTTTGTCCGAAGGATGTTTTGACTAAACTAGCAAGAACGAGAGGGCGCTATCCTGCCGATCATTTTGGCCACTGACGGCAATCTTGTTCCAACAATTTTCAACCGAAGGTTGCTGCGTATTGTAGTCGAAGCATGATTTTACGTCCTTTCTGACGAGTTTCGACCGTGTTTGAAGTGAACGTCCTATTGGCTTTTTCCAAACTACGATGGATGGATGGATGGATGATTCCAAATACAACGGTAAGCCATACGGAGAATATGACCCAGCAGCGAACGTGTTATTCAGTTCCAGGCGGAGCTGTTGAGTGATGGCTGATGGCTAAGTCGTTAAGTCGACGGTGCAAGAGTTTAGTTGCTGATTATTGACGTCGTGCAGACCGCAATTTCAGTTGGAGCGTCACCACCACAAGGCCGTGGTTAGATGGCATTGGGTAACCCTGTGGCGACTAGTGCTGACGTGGAGTCGAATCATAGCGAAGCTTTCCATAAAAACATTGTCGATTACTGATTGGACAACATACATGACGTTGCATTACAACAGTGTTGTCTCGACCTGATTGAACAATTCATGTCCACGTCACATAGAGAATTTTCTATTGCTTACGTGTATTTGTAACCTATCTATATGTATATAAGCTATCAAATTGTTCATTAAACTTCATTCTCGGAACTACTGTTAATAATATGTCCCGCCATATTGGTGAACCCGACGTTCACTCGACACGTATTTGTTTTTTTACCCAACGTGGGTTTCGATCACACAGCACGCCTGCTTGTCTATTTTCGTCAGTTTTCTTGTTTTCTGCTTTGGTTATGACACATCACACGTGTCACTCGCCTAGTTTACGGATTTTGCCGTTTGATTTTCAAGACCGACTGGCTCAGTCGGGTTTACGGTCGTGCTAGTAACGTCACAGTCCCGCCAAATCAACTCAATTCGACGACCACCAACAACAATGGCGCTCAATCCGAATCAAGCATCCGGATCCCTGGCCCCCGCACCCGAGCCAACAGTGATGGTGGCAAGTGCTGCAATCAAACTGTCTCCGTTTTGGCCGGCAGTTCCCGAGCTCTGGTTCGCTCAAGTGGAGGTCCAATTTGCAACTCGAGGGATGGTCAGCCATCAGACCAAGTTCTACTATGTAATCGGGTCCCTTTCCCCGGAGCATGCAACCGAAGTCCGCGATCTGCTAATTAAACCGCTCGCGGACAATCCGTACGACACCCTGCGGGATCATTTAGTCGAACGGCTATCCGGTTCGGAGCAATGTCGTCTTCAACAACTCCTAAAGGCAGAGGAACTGGGCGACCGAAAGCCATCACAACTGCTTCGCCACATGCGACAGCTACTGGGTTCCCAGCTTTCGGCCCTCGACGACTCAATCCTACGGCAGCTGTTTCTTCAACGATTGCCGACGCACTTACAAGTGATGGTGGCAGCATCCGAGAGCTCAACACTGGAAGCAGCTACATTGGCCGACAAAATGATGGAGGTGGCATGGCCTGTGGTGTCGACAGTGGCCAGCGACAATTGAATGTTAGACGAGGTCAAGTCCCTCCGAGCCGAAGTCCGGGAGCTGCGCAAGTTGGTGTCAACCCTTACAGTCGATCGCCGGGGAGCACGTCATCGTTCTCGGAGCGGGCCCTTCCGTAACCGTTGGAGCAGCCAGTCACGGGGTGGCCGATCGTCAACTCCTGCAAAGGATGGGATCTGCTGGTACCAAGCAACGTTCGGCTCAGCAGCCACGAAGTGCCGGGAGGCGTGTACAATGGCGGGAAACGGCAGCGCGGGACACTAGCCACGACGAGATGTTCCGCCGGCGTCAACAAATTGTTCTTTGTCGTGGACCGTAACTCGGGTCATCGATTCCTTGTGGATACCAATGCCCAAGTCAGCGTCCTCAAAGCTACACAGCGCGACCGATGTCATCCTCAATCGACGCCATCACTTCAAGCTGCCAACAATTCTCCTATCAAAACATTTGATCAACGATCAGTAACCCTCAACCTTGGCAACAAACGAGTCATCCGATGGGTTTTCGTCCTCGCGGATGTCAGTCATTCGATCATCGGCGCCGACCTGCATGCCCATTTTGACCTCGTTCCCGACATCAAACGATCACGCCTTCATGACGGCATCACCTGCCTCTCAGTTCAAGGCGTCACAGCGACTGTTCCGTCCCTCAACATCACTGTCTTGGGCCAGATGGAAAAGTCCACATTCGAGGAGATGCTGCAGGAATTCCCTCGAATCACCAATCCCAGCGCGTTCGTCTCTCAGGCCCGACACGATGTCAATCATCACATCGAAACCAAAGGCCCGCCAGATTATTGCCGTCCTCGTCGACTCCATCCGAACAAGTTGAAAGCGGCAAAGGACGAGTTCGATCATATGCTAGAACTCGGCATCATCCGGCCGTCTTCATGCCGCTATTCTTCACCGCTCCATATGGTTTCAAAGAAGAATGGTGTTTGGCGGCCATGCGGGGACTACCGTGCTCTCAACAACAGCACAGTTCCGGATCGATACCCTATTCCACACATCCAGGATTTCACGGCGACGCTTGCTGGCAAAACCGTCTTCTCCAAAGTCGATTTGGTCCGGGCATACCACCAAATTCCGGTAGCCACCGAAGACAGCAATCACAACGCCGTTCGGTCTCTTCGAATACGTCCGGATCCGGATGCCTTTCGGTCTCCGAAATGCAGCAGAAACATTCCAGCGCTTCATCGACCAAGTCATCCGCGGCCTCAATTTTTGCTATGCGTACCTCGATGATATCTTAGTGGCAAGCCGCAACCATGAAGACCATCGAAATCATCTTCGACAACTCTGTATGCTTCTGGATCATTTCGGAATGACCATCAATTCCGACAAATGTCAATTCGGAGCATCATCGCTGGAATTCCTCGGACACCGCGTCGATTCTCAGGGCAACGTGCCTCTCGAGTCCAAGGTCCAGTCGATCCAAGAATTCCCACTTCCACATAGCGTCAAGAAGCTCCAAAAATTCTTGGGAATGCTTCATTTCTACCATCGATTTATTCCTCAATGTGCTGCAACTGCCATGCCGCTAACGTCACTAATCCTAGAGACAAAGCGATCCAAAGAAATAGAATGGACCGAAGCTACGACGTCCGCTTTCGAATCGTGCAAACAGGCCCTGGCTCAAGCAACGCTACTAGTGCATTCGCACCCGGAGTCCCCAATCAACATATTGGTCGGTGCCTCCAATGTAGCAATGGGAGCTGTCTTACAACAACAACACGGTGACGAATGGCAACCGTTATCTTTCTTCTCCAAGAAACTCTCTCCGGCCGAGAGTCACTACAGCACCTTCGGTCGGGAGTTGTTAGCTATCTACTCAGCGATCCGACATTTCCGGTACATCGTCGAAGGCAGATGTTTCCATGTACTCACCGATCACAAGCCGCTCACATTTTCGCTTCAAACTCGATCGGAGCGCCTATCGCCCAGAGAGGTACGACATGTCTCCTTCATCGCTGAATTCACGAACGATATCAGACACATCAGTGGAAAAGATAGCACGGCTGCCGACGCCCTATCCCGAGTGGGTGCCGTATCCAAAGGAATCGACTGCAATGACCTGGCTGATTCCCAAGCAGCGGACAAGCATCTAATCGATGGGAACGAGACGACAGATTTTTCACCCAAATTCCAATGGGTCCCAATTCCGATGTCCGACAAGCCAATTCTCTGCGACATATCCACGGGCGTACCCCGTCCGTTCCTTCCTGGGAAGTTCCGTCGAGTCGCCTTCGATAGTCTTCACTCACTGTCTCACCCCGGCATTCGGGCGACTCAGCGACTAGTCACGGAACGCTTCTGTTGGCCGTCAATCAATAAAGATGTCCGTCGATGGGCCAAGACATGTATCGAATGTCAACGAACAAAGGTTCATCGGCACACAATTGCCCCGCTGGCCAACTTCCCAATACCTGTTCGACGATTTGACCACATCCACGTCGACATCGTGGGACCGCTGCCACCCTCCAGCGGTCAGTCATATCTCCTGACAATCATCGACCGCTTCAGCAAATGGCCAGAAGCAATACCGATTCACGATATCACAGCCCAAACGGTCGCCCAAGCCCTCATCTCCGGCTGGATTTCACGATTCGGTGTGCCCAAGTTTCTGACGTCTGATCGTGGTCGACAGTTTGACTCATTCCTTTTCAAGGAGCTCACAAACACCCTGGGCGTCAGCCATTTCAAGACAACGTCCTACCATCCCATCGCCAACGGGTTGGTTGAACGCTTCCACCGACAATTAAAATCATCAATCAAGGCCCACATCGAGACCCAAAGATGGACCGAAATACTGCCGTTGGTCCTGTTGGGAATACGATCGTCGGTCAAAGAAGACATCGGGGCAACCGTATTCGAAATGGTCTACGGAACCGATGTATGACTACCGGGCGATATCATCACCTCAGAACGCCCCGAACAAGGATCTGATCCATCCTCATTTGTGGACCGCCTCGGCTCTACGATGAACCGACTTCAGCCGACTCCCACAAGAGCCGCCGAACTACCGACATTTATTCCGAGGGCCTTGGACAAATGCGACTTCGTTTTCATTCGGGTCGATGCGGTGCGGAAACCTCTTCAAGCACCTTACAACGGCCCATTTCCCATCATCAAACGGGACGACAAACACTTCACCGTCAACGTCCGAGGCAATCATCAAACGATTTCAATCGATCGCCTCAAACCTGCGTTCATGGACTCCCCTCCACCGTAACAAGACAAGCCAAGCGACCGAAAACCGGAATCAACGACCGCAAGTGCTCCGCAGGGCAACCAGACGACCCGCTCGGGCAGGACCGTTCGCTTCCTCGATCGTTTTGGTTTCTAACGACCCAAATCTGCCGGGGGAGTGCTGTGGCGACTAGTGCTGACGTGGAGTCGAATCATAGCGAAGCTTTCCAGAAAAACGTTGTCGATTACTGATTGGACAACATGCATGACGTTGCATTAAAACAGTGTTGTCTTGATCTTATTGGACAATTCATGTTCACGTCACATATAGAATTTTCTATTTTTTTACATGTATTTGTAACCTATCTGTATATAAGCTATCAAATTGTTCATTAAACTTCATTCTCGGAACTTCTGTTAATAATATGTCCCGTCATAACCCCAATAGGTACGACAGTCGATTTAAACCTTTTGTAAATTAGAACATGATTTAGTTTGAAGTACCTTGTAGAAGGTGGTCTTCAGGCTTGCATATGTTTTTTCTTATGTTTGAAATTATTAGTGGAGCCAAACAGATGACCTAACTCGGTTAGCGATATGAATCAGAGACCGGTATCGGTGTGATGTCCAATAGAATAAAAGCCAAGGACGGCGTCTTTTGTAGGCAAACGTGGCCCAATCTGTGGATTTAAGGCTCCGGCGACAACAAGTTTCAGTTGTCGCTGGATACTAGTGGCAGTATATGTTATATGCTAAAGATTCGTAAAATTCGTGTTTTGTTTCATCGCTGGCTTAGCTATTCTTGGTCCCACAAAAAAATTGGGGGTTTTTTATCCAAATTAGTGAAAATTTGTATATTTTTAAACCCAACAAATAAAAATTAGCTGATTTTTGGCCGTGTGCGAAAGTACCTGGGGACTGGGAGGAAATCAAAATTTAGTTAGGCATGAACTGAGGAACCTGATGGGGTCAATATACCTGGAGCCCCTCCCCTATTTATTTAGAGAAGCCAGTAAAATAGCCTTAGTTGCCGAGTTAGTGTCATACACCAACTATTTATGCTAAAGTATATAACAAAATGCACTTTATTGTGTCTCAAATCTATAATATATCATAAAACAGAGCTGTAATAATAAATGACAAAGTATATATAGTATATAGTCTTTGAAGTTTAAATAAAAGTTTTATATAAATTTTGGGATACATAGTCCATATCTGGATACTGCGGATGTCTTATACATCCCATAATTTTAGCCGGAACCATATCTCAACCCATCGTGGATGACAATAACTTTTCCCAGTTTATTTTAGACAGTAACTGATTAATTGGCTGCTTTGTTATTTAGCACGAATCATGAAAATGATGATTTCTGTGCTTATAAAAGGTTTCTTTTTGCTTTATGTTTTAGTCTTGGTGCAACCTTACCACCAAAACCTGAGGCGTCTGCTGGCAAGGAGTCAACATCGGCAACTCCTCCTCCTTCATCTCCAGGAAAGGTATGTATTAATGTTGCTGAATCTTTCAAGCCTGCCAAATAACATTAATGGTGCCTGTGGCTTCCGAGAATTTAATTTATGTTTTTATTATATACAATTAATATATTGCTCATTTAATCGGACCAATTGATATATTTTCCATTTATATGACTTCAGATTTTTGAATGCATTTTACCCACGTATTACTACTCAGACGATAATATTGGCAAGGACAATAACTTTTTACAAAATATGAGTATTGTAATTTATTAACTGTGAAACCAACAGAAATCTAATTGACAACTAATTAAGTAGCTACAATATATTTGTGGAAGAAATTAATTTTACATCCTTGCCCCGATAAGCATTTCTACAAATGGGAAGCCAGTAATATTGACTTCTTTGGTAAATACGTAATAGAACTGTTCGTATATGTCTTTATGTGGTATTTCCTTTAGCATTTACCTGATTTTTTTTACAATGATCCCGAGAGATCGAAGTTTTTATCCAGTGAGGGGCTGGGAAAGAATCTTAAAATATTTTGTCCGTCGTTGCAGCTTATAACTCATATTCAGGGGGATTGTGGTTAAATGTCTTTGCTATAAAAAAGTTGACGTTATGCTCTTTAGGTTCACACTTAGAGCTCCGACTCCATTTTCCGGTTAAAGTTACTAAAACGGCCTTAAGAATTTTTTGCCTAATCTGGCCATGGGAATGCCGGTGTTTTGCAACCCATATATCACGAGAGAGACTTCAAATCGAAATACGGACACCCACTATTCGGAATCGGCTTATCGAGATCTACAGTTTGCAGAATATACGAATATATTCTGAGAGGATAAGATATTATAATACCACGTATATATTTGTAGGACCGCTCTCTGGGACGGTGTGGGACCGAACATGGTTCGTCGACCATTTGCCCGAAATACCGATTTTTCACATTTCGGCGTGTGTGTTCGTGCTATGAACGAGTCTCTATTAGGTTATCAAGCAAACTGCATACTATGGTCGTGTTACATATTTTCAGTACTTTTCAAAGACTTTAAGGTCAATGAACCGACAGCTAGAATATACGTAAAGTGTCTCATTTCCGACACAACATCTTTGTTTACTTCCGAGCCGGCTCGTACCCATCTTGCAGGCGTGTACACCTGGTCTTACTTTGTTTCCCAAAAAGATTATGAGCACAGGAGGGTTCCAACACGAGACCGCATAATTGTGAAACTTGCTCTCTAACAACTGCACTACCCAACCACCAATATATAACTTTTCGATGCGCGGAATACGATGGTTTATATCTAGGACAGAGCACGAATAATTCATGCCTTTTTCGATTGTTTTTGAGTCGAAAACTCTACTTCCAGGATATAGTCTGTCTTAAGTTGTCCGAATGTAGTGTAACGAAGTGGAGATTACATGTTGCATGGGTGAAAGTTTTCACATTCTGTCTGTCTGTGTGTGTGATCGGCCATAACTTGGGAACGACTAAACTGATTTTCAGGATTTAGGCTCATTCCAACCAGCATAGTCGTTTTAGCGTATGCATCCCCAAGCATTTTTGATTTGGGGTGTGGTTCCGGAGTCAGGGGTCAAAATGAAGGTTTTTACCTCATTTTAGTACCCTTCACGGAAGCAAGGTTATTTTTATCTTGACTTTCGAATTTTTTTCTCTGGTGGGTTTTATTTCATAGTAAAATGATAAATGTCGATGCCACTTTTTTGTTTTTTGATTAAGGCTCCGGTTCTTGCGGTTTGATGTATGGTACCCTCGTGGTTCCTCGACCCAAAATTCGAAAATTTGTTTTGACGTCTTGGGCGGCTGAAAAGTTTCGCTTGGTGGTTACTGATCGTTGACCGAATGTTTTGATAGGAGAATTGTTGGCAGCTTGAAGTGATGGCGTCGATTGAGGATGACATAGGTCGCGCTGTGTAGCTTTGAGGACGCTGACTTGGGCATTGGTACCCACCAGATGAATCGATGACCCAGTTACGGTCCACGACAGAAGAACAATTTGTTGACGCCAGCGGAACATCTCGTCGTGGCTAGTGGCCCGCGCTGCCGTTTCCCGCCATTGTACTTTCTACGCCTCCCGGCACTTCATGGCTGCTGACCCGAACGTTGCTTGGTCCCAGCAGATCCCATCCTTTCCAGGAGTTGACGATCGGCCACCCCGTGACTGGCTGCTCCAACGGTTACGGAAGGGCCCGCTAAGGAGAACAATGGCGTGCCTCCCCGGCGATCGACTGTAAGGGTTGACACCAACTTCGCGCAGCTCCCGGACTTCGGCTCGGAGGGACTTGACCTCGTCTAACATTCAATTGTCGCTGGCCACTGTCGGACACCAGGCAGGCCATGCCACCTCCATCATTTTGTCGGCCAATATAGCGCTGCTTCCAGTGTTGAGCTCTCGGATGCTGCCACCATCACTTTTGTAAGTGCGTTGGCAATCGTTGAAGAAGGAGAACAGGCTGCCGTAAGATTACGTCGTCGAGAGCCAAATGCTGGGAACCCGAGTAGCTGTCGCATGTGGCGAAGCAGTTGTGATGGCTTTCGGTCGCCCAGTTCCTCTGCCGTTTAGGAGTTGTTGAAGACGACATTGCTCTGAAGCGGATAGCCGTTCCGACTAATTGATCCCGCAGGGTGTCGTACGGATTGTAGCGCGGCGGTTTGAATTGGCCGGATCGCGGACTTCGGTTTCATGCTCCGTTGAAAGGGACCCGATTACATAGTCGAACTTGGTCTGCTGGCTGACCAACCCTCGAGTTCCAAATGGGCCTCCACTTGAGCGAACCAGAGCTCGGGAACTGCCGGCCAAAACGGAGGCGTTGATCCCGGTCTTGCCACCATCGCTGTTGGCTCGGGGGTGCCGGGGCCAGGGATCCGGCTGCTTGATTCGGATTTAGCTTCATTGTTGTTGGTGGTCGTCAGATTGGGTTAATTTGGCGGGACTGTGACGTTACTAGCACGACCGTAAACCCGACTGGCCCGGTCGGTCTTAAAATCAAACGGCAAAATCCGTAAACTAGGCGAGTAACACGTGTGATGTGTCATAACCAAAGCGGAAAACAAGAAAACTGACGAAAATCGACGGGCGGCGTGCTGTGTGATCGAAACCTACGTTGGGTAAAACAAACAAATACGTGTCGAGTGAACGTCGGGTTCACCAATATGGCGGGACATATTATTAACAGTAGTTCCGAGAATGAAGTTTAATGAACAATTTGATAGCTTATATACAGATAGGTTACAAATACACGTAAGCAATAGAAAATTCTATATGTGACGTGGACATGAATTGTACAATAAGATCAAGACAACACTGTTGTAATGCAACGTCATGTATGTTGTCCAATCAGTAATCGACAACGTTTTTCTGGAAAGCTTCGCTATGATTCGACTCCACGTCAGCACTAGTCGCCACAGATCCAACGTAGCTAACTCCACGTCGTTGCAGCACAAATGCTAAAGAAAAAGAAGAAAATTCAGTTCCATATTTCACAAAAGTAAATGGCGCCAAAGATCCAAAGTAACGAGCCACGAGCCCCGCAACCTTACAGGACAAATGCTAAAGAAAAAGAAGAAGATTCCGTTCTAAATTCCACTGAAAGTCCTTGTCCTCTAAAATCTTTATAAGCTGTAAGCTCTATCACGTCACTATAATGCCATATGCCAGTTTTGTAATAAATAGCCAAATAGTCTAAACGCATTTTTAATTCAAAGTCATAAAATAAACGACGATATATTTACTTATATTTTGTCAAAGGTTAGATCGATGCTGATGAAATTTTACATTGTGCTTGTAGCAAATACAACAGATAAGTTAATCTTATGTTT
>JASANE010013942.1:0-25250 GCA_030248225.1 Trileptium ribeirensis
TCATCAGTAGGCGACCAGCCAGGGCATGGATATGATCCCGCCCCCGGCCGCCTACTCCTTTCCGTTCCTGTAAAATGAATAAAAATAACAAGAGTTTTAACACATAAAAAGCGCCTGAAGCGCTGCTATAATTTGGCGATTCGAGGGGCCTCGCGCCGACCAGCGCGAGGTTTTGTTGTTTACGCGGCCGCCTGCATTTCTATGTATATAAATATTTGTCAAAGGCTCCCAGCTTTATCGCTAGACCAAAGGGCTAGTGTTGTTGTTGCCGCTGTCTTTATTTTTGTTGTGGTCTTTTGGTTCGCCTGTTAATGTTGTCGTAAGGCTTTCTTGTGGAACGTAGCTGATCTATGTGTATATGTACTAAGGCGACGGCTTAAAATTTAAAATTTTGAATTTCTTTCTAGTTTTACCGACTTTAGGGACACTGAGAAAATAAGAGAGAGACAAAACGGGAAAGGGGGGGCTCAGCAGAGTATATAAGGAGACTGCCCGATTCCCCGATCGGAGCCAGTCGAGACATTAGTTTTGGAGTTTGGCGGTTGTCGCCACTTTAGAGTTGTAGGTTTTCATTTTGCTTTAAGTTTTCGGTTTTTCTTTTGGAGGTACCAGGGTTGGTCTCTCGCCGTACCCCTACGGTGGAGAGCCTTCCCTGGCTAGACTATTTCCTTTTCGATTTTTTCGATCCCACGCAAGGGCGCCTTTGCGGATGCTGGAGAGTCGGAACGATTCCCCGCGCACCCGTAAAGGCCGGGCCCCGACGAAATCGACAAAACTGCTTAAGATTCGCTAAAATTCTACGCACACATAACTCGACTGGTTCCCCGCTCCTCGGACATTCTTCCGTTCACGGGTCCGAGGGGTGATTAAAATTCTTGTTTTTAGGGAAATTTAGTACTAAGTAAAATTTATAGACTGAGGCAAGTAAGGTTGTTTGAGGTGCTTCTCATGAACTACTCAGGTTGCGAAAATTTTGTATTGCAAATAGGCCTGGTTAAAAGCGGCGTCGAAAGGTTTGGCCAAACTTGCTTGTGAAGATAGGAGTAACCCCGGGACGCAGCCGGTTGCATCTTGTTTGTGTGCAATCGGGCAACAGCGCCGAATCTCCATTCGTTCGCTGTGTTCCCATTACTTTTGGTTAATTTGCGATGCACACGGCTGCGGGCCCGCCCATGAAAATTTATGATAGGCACTTGCTGAGTGGGAGCACGAGACGGGGACCGGAGCTGGCGGTGAGCTAAAGTGTATCGAAATTTTGGTGAGATGTGGTCTTTCTAACCGTGCATCTACGGGGAAAATCCACGTCGGCACCGACTCCCGGAGCTCTCTGGGAGTGAGTTGAAATTGGTCAGGTCTTTCGCCGGATGCTCCCGCCACCGTCGAAATTCTGTAAGATTGTTGGACCAAAATTGACACGAGACCGCCTTTGGACAATTGTCCTGACGCTCAGCTGTCTCAGATATAGCGTAGGGTTAGTCCGGTCAGAATTTTTGGGATACCGCAGCTAGAGAAAAGCCATCAAAGTCGCTAGCGAGCCGCATCGGAAAGAGTTGCAAATTATAGCTCAGGATATCTTGCGGGATATCCGACTCAAACTCACTATATCATTAATGTTGTATATCAGCTGCATTGTGCCCCGATTGGGCAATGTTTATAATGTGAAAAATTTATAAATATGACTCAAAAGTAAATAAGTGGATGTTAAATTTGTGTGGAGGATGTTGCATAAAATTCCTGGGTTTAGAAATCTCGTTGCGTTTCGTTCTATGCAAAGGCAGATAAAAATTTTCTTCTCCATCCCGCGGCGAAATCAAAACCTCGAAAGTGGTTGCGGTAACACTCGTAGAGGACGTGGCCGTTTGCATCCTCGAAGAGCATGAGTTGCCCGTTTGCCTGTCTGAAGCCGAACGGCAGCGTCGAATCCTCATTCGTTCGCTGTTCCTTCTGTTTCTGGTTAAATCCTGATGCAAACGACTGCGGACCCGGCCGTGCCAAAATTTTGATAGGCCTTAGTCGAACATAGAGCAAAACCGATAACTAAGATAGTCTGAGCAATGGTGGGACGTGTGTTTTCTAACCGTGCAACTACGGGGAAAACCCAGGTCACCACTCTCTCCCGGAGCTCTCTGGGAATGAGGTTGAAATTAGTCGGGCTTTTCGTGGGCCACTCCTGTCACTGCCAAAGTTAAAGTTTTGGACCGAATTGACATGAGACCACCATCAGAAAAATTTTGCCGAGATAATAATCTGGTTCGGATACATTTTGTTCAGCTTATGTAGTTGAAATTTTGAATACGGTGTTTGGAAAATTTCACTCAAGAGCCTTTAGAGCATCATTTCAGAAAGGGCTGCGAATTATATCTCAGGGTGTCCTGTGGGATATCCGGATTACATTGTTGTTATATCATGAATGTTGTAAAATATATAACGTACGCCCCAATTGGGCGGTGTTAATGATGTATGCAAAAGATTTAGCTCGACAGTAAACGAGTTAAACCGTGTCAAATTTGCTAAAGCAGTTCGGAATTCTTGATTAATTGTCTAACCGCAGTAGCTTTGTTTCGAACACTTCCAGTCTCTGCAAGCACCCATGAGGATCTATGAACTCAGGCCAATCTTAATCGCCGTGAGTAACACCTCCACGACACCGCACCCGAGCGACCAAGTTCTCCCGCACGTTTCCTCTTTAGAGACCGAACCAGCGATCCTCTCCATGCTTTGCACTATACTTGTATCATCAGAAACACCCCTGCCGCTAATCTCTCTTAGTAAATCATAGCCTTACGTAGTCCGTCGCCTAGGTTGCGGCTCTAATAATTAGCATCTTGACTCTCAAGGGACTGGGGCCCTCGCCTCAGTGCCCTCTGTGTCATCAGGAGCAATCAAGGCTTTTAGGATTTGCGCACGCTTATAGTCTAGGCTTCAGAACGGCTTCAGAACTCGTTGTGCGACGCTCCAAGGTTGCAAACGGGGCAACAGGGCCTAGGGACACACAAATGGGGAGCCTCACCAATGCTATACCAGGATCAGAGAACCCCGCTTAGGGATTTAGGTGGAATATGAGGGAAAGGCGAGTCAGCCTTATTACCTGTGAGCAGGCTTAGGGGTTGACTCTCCCTCGGGGGACCTCATACCATTGGGCACGTGGGCCAATATAGGGGCCAGGCCGAACACCCTGGTTAACCCGCCGGCAGCCTGCTAAGCTAAGCGGTTCCCTTAGGTCATCGCCTAGATCACCGGGGAGTCGTGGAAGCCGGGGTTGTCCGGGCACCACACGCTAGGTAGAATAGTGGTGCAGCTGGGATCCCTTAGGGCCAGAACTGGTCCTAGTACACTTTTAGGCTTAGAAAATTGGAGGCTTAAGCGCCTGTTTGGGGATCCGTAAGTAGTGAGGGGATCCAAATTTTTAGACCCGCCGGGGCGATTTGACACCCCAGTAGTGTCCTTAAGAGGGTTCAGTTAGCCCCGCTCCTTTAAATTTAGAAAAAACCCAAAAATTGGACTTTTAGTGTCGCACCCTAAAATGATGTTTTAGAAATTTTTTGTTTCCTAAAATACTCTGTTTCGGTTCTCTTAGGCCGAGGATTTTGACCACCAACGAATTTCTTGAGCACGTCCTAGTATTTTTAGACCCCATATAATACACGAATACGACCTATACATACATATATATATAACGAGTATCAACACACCGCAGATAATAGGCGATATCCCTCGGCGTGTGCGCCGGGATCAGGCCGGAGGCGACCATTTTTCTTGAATGCCCAAAATTTCTGTAATATCCATTGGTCCCTGGCCTTTCCGAACGCACACCCGTACCTCGCGCAATTACAACATCATGTATAATATAATGCACAAACATTTTATATACAGAGTACGACATCAATATATTTCACGAGGATCGACCGGGCACCCCTAATAGTTATCCCTGTCTTTCATATTTGGTGCCAAAAGCATCCCGTGCACCGTCGGGTGGTGGAGTGTGACCGTACGGATACAATACGGTATACAATTGTTTATTTCATAACAAAACAGTAATACTGCACAATGATCATCTTATACTTAGGTCACACTCCACTGGTGTCCGGCCGTCCGTTCCCTTCATTCCCCATGATTTTAGTGCACTTTTAATGTTTTATCATTTTCGAAAGAATTGGGCTGGTACAACATTTCCAATGTTGTTACATACAAGCGCTTATTCGTAACAACGCACCAAAGTTGTTAGGCAGAGCCCGCTTTATGTAACAACTCACAAAGGTTGTTACATAATATCGAACGTAATGTTTCCATACACGCGTGTGTATATGCTGACGATGCCGAGCAAGTGCACACATTTCTCTGTGAACGCTGCACACTGACACATACTACGACAAACTGCGCATTTTAGGTTACGATATTACAGCAACTTCCTGGGTGAGCATTCATGAAGCCCGGAAATTCAGTTTAGATTACGCTAGTACACGCCACCTCAGAATATTAAAAAGTAATGAGCTTCTTGAGCATTTACATTTTTTATGCATTCCACACAAAGCAAATATTTTTGGACAGTCTGCTGGTTACTGTGATTTAAGTCCACAAATAGTGTTTCAGAAAAAAACATAAGGAACCATACAGCAAAAAAATATAATTATGTGGTTGGCATAGATCAAGCGCGTAGGTGCTAACGCATGATAAAAGGCAGACCAATAAACCCGAAAAGATTTCAGGTGTCATATTGTTTCAATCGCAGGGGAGTTTTAATTATTGTACCTATTGGACAGCGGCTTAGGTTGTTGACCATGTGGTTCGCAAAGACAAATCTCAACCTATAGAGACCTCTGTACAGAAAAATATTAGAACCAGGCGCAATTTTATAACTTGGGTAATGAACTGTTTACGTACAACCATTACGCCGGTGTTTTGTTCGCCTTCACCGATATAGATTATTTTTTTCACCGATATAGCAAACCAAGATTATTTTTTTCAATTTTATAGGGTGCCTTGATAATGAATGTATGTTCCGTTTAAATATCACAAATCAGCTCAAACATATTGTACACGCTCGATATAGTTTATATAAATTAACATTCTCGAATACACAGTTACAGGAGTAGCAATGTGATCTCTTAAACACGGCAACTAAATATACAAGCAAAGTTATACATAATAATTAGGTATATATTATAATCCTTGGCTTTACAATATTGCACAAACTCAGTTAGTTATGGAATAAGTGATTCTCTTTGTGCTTACCACTATATTTCAAATTTCAACGCAACGCTAAAATCAGCTGCAGATTACCATAGACTTTAGGCACGTTTGTTGATTATAAAGTTTCCAATTTTGACATGATATTGTGTAGAAAAAGCACAATATACCTGCATATTTGGTTTAAACACACATAAAATTTCGAAAATCTCCCTTTCATGCTGTTCAAAACACCCTACTGATTTGCTATAATAATCTATTTTTTTTACGAAATCTGATCCATAGCAATGATTTAAAAAATAATTCCCCGAATGCACATTTCCAACATTTTAGCTGTTTGTTTAGCCAACACAAACGTTGCTGCATAATTGAAATTATATGAAACGTGTTTTAAAATTGTTTGCCAAGAAACCTCATCGCTCGCGTACCCTATTCACGGAAAATTACAATTTGCGATTTTTTTATATGTGCATACCGGTAGAATATCAATATAATGCTAATAGTAAATACAATATACATTTAGGGCTAATTTTTTATTAGTAATTTAAATGGTATATGCTGTGGCTGCTGGTGAGACACTGGTGACCAATTAGCAATTTCCCCTGATCGTACATCGAGGACGGCACAACCTGTATTACACAGTTTATCACCCAGGTATTAACCATGGCCGTTACATGTATGTATATGTTACACGTTTCCTACTCCATACTATTCGTTTTGATACTAGCATAACACCTTAATACTTCAAACAATTGAATCGTATTTTGATACTGAAGTTAATCTATAACTCCTTGTATAAACATGCTGACGAGTTACAGCTAAGCTTTGAAGTTACTTACGAACAAACACAGTGGTTAAATAGTTTCTTGCCATCAATCAAAATCACAAAACATTGAATTTTCTCCGCTGCACACTTATATTTGTACAAAGATCTAATATGGCATCTATATTACGTAGCAAACATCAATAAAGGGAAATAACTATATCACAACATAACGTATGTTTATCATTACAACCTCGCTAGTAAAACTCCTCAACAGCTTGTTTTCCCAAATATTTCAAGAAAATCAATCTAAATGGGCACCAAATCACGAATGCAGTATAGACCCTTATAAAACGAAAAACTCATAAACTGCATAACAGTTCGCAACGGCGCTGCTGATAGGTTCCCATTTTTACAACATCTTCAGAAATTATATTTTTATTGCATCCCCATTAAAACTTGGCATCTATGTATCCGACATGTTGCAATAAAGTTACTATACAAAAGACAGGGCCAAGGTAAGCTTGAGGGCCTAACCGTAATACATGCCATGCCGTTATCGATATATTAATCCTTAGCTTAGATCCTTTATGAAAAATACATTAAGCGCAAGCCGGGATGAGAGGGCTGCCGCTCCGTCGAACCCCCGCTCTAGGTATATCTTTTTTCTAACAATATAACATAACGCTCTTCAGAATTACCTGAGTCGAAAGCAGTATCATGAATAATTCTGTTACAATATTAAAGATCCTACCAGGTTTTCTTATTATAACTATCGGATCACTATGTTCGATGTTTCAGAGCACATCACCCATTATAAAACTAAATACATATGTACAAAATGAACAATGTACAATACTTCACAAAATATGTTTCCAAATAAATGGCGACGAAACAGTTAATCCTATGAAAATTGACGTTTCAGTTTGCACAAATACCTGATCTAGAACTTCGATTGCACATCAGTTCAGTATAAACTACATAGATGCTGCGCTAAGACCGTTGGGTTTAGCGCAATTGCTTTTAATTATTTGCAAGCCAGATCAAACTGTGACTAATATTTAGATCAAACGAAACCGATAAGTAATACTCAATTAATAGATATAGCTAAACTCAATTCATAGCAGAACTTTGAGCAAAGCCGAGTATTCCTTGCAAACTTACAGACGATAGCAGTAACATTTGGGCGTTTTGATCCGGAAACTACATAGCCCTGTATTTCATAGTTTTACATATATAATGGGATGAATTCAGCAGTATCTATCAAACGGTCGGCATAGATGGTAAAACAATTACCTTCAATAGAACCAACAAATCCAAAACCTATTATGACTACGAAATATACGCAACCTTGGTGGACAAAATTATTTTTATCAATGTATGCCGTAGTTTCATGGATGTCGCAGGTGGAGTGGGTAGAGGGGCGCTGAAAAACGTGAAGATTTTAACAGATGGGTTATAACTAAATGAATATAAACAACCGGCCCCCTTCACTTTTTGAAGAGGTTGCGACGCCTCTGAGTGGTTTGAACGAGGTTAGAAAATATCGCCCATATAATTATATAGCTTACAGGTGGTACACATACTGTCAAACTTTCATCCAAACACCGCTCGTCATCCTCAAGTCATAACAACAGCTATGCGATTTTGACACAAAATTGTTAGTTTTTGCTCTCTAATTCAGTTTCTAAAAATGTTATCGGATAGATGTAATGCTTGCAGTTGCAGCAGCACATGCCCATGTACTGTGAAAATTTTTATATCCTCACTTTACCGGTTACCATGTTATCTGTCAAAACAACAATATTCGACGTGATTTTGATTTAAAAGTAGACTTTGTTTTATTGGAGCTCATGCAAAGATATACAAACAGAGTCATGCTTGTATTACTATGTGCCGATGGTTAACTTTCGAGCAATAACAAAATTACATATACCCGTCTGTCCGTTCCCGGGCCATAGCCTTTGTAACAAAACTTTGGTTTAGCACCGTAACCTAGCTACAGGATAATCTATCTTAAGCACAGAACTTTGTTATTATTGGTTTCTAATTTAGCGCGTTATATGTTGAGTCTTGCTCGGAGTCTATCGCAATATCTTAATGATTCTTAGGTGACGTTTACCCATGCCTACAACTTGGCACTGCATTTTGGATATTTCATCTTTGAGTGTAGGAACTAGAGGGGTCATAACTACTTTTGCTGAATAAAGTTTGGTATTACCTAAACAAAATTTGTGTCGCATGCCTGTTTAGTACTATTTAAAACATTTAGAACCCCAATAGCCCACATCCGACAGCAAAATAACTAAATTCTGAAAAATCCAAACGGTAATAGTGTGTAATTTAGAAGACTTTTAGTTAAATTCTAGCGATAATCTATTTAGCCTTAGTTTATACATAAATTCATGTTTTAATATTGTGCTGCTCTAAAAAGCATTACAGATTCACAGTTGTGTCCAAGTTAGCTTTTATTCTCCAAAAATGACTACTGCTCGCTCGAAATCACAAATCGCCTCAACCCTGTCGGAAAAATTTAGCTAAACCGCCTACCCCACCTGTAAGAAATTCATAGAACCGGCAGTGCCTGTACCTAAAATTTTTATACAGTTCTTATTCTTAAAACCGCACTATCACAAACTACACGCGTCTTGGGATATTTCCTATTAATATTTTTTATTTAAAAGTATTTTCGGTTTCCGTAGCAGAACCGGATTTTCGTTGCCGCTATTGCGATACAGTAATACAAATAATATCAAATGTTTTAATAACACCATAACGCTTTTGACCAAAACGGAAACAGTATGCAAGCAAGTTCTGTATTTGAAGAATAGTAAGAAAACTATCATAGCCACAGCGACATCTAATGCAAGATTAGTTTATATCTGTTTTGTTCGTATTCTCATCACTGATAATGTTCAGGAGATACCGAAGTAGGGAATCAAAGGTATATTAAATATATTATAATGAACCTACACTAATATTTCGTATGATATGTACATAGGGCTGCTTCTGAGTGACGTGCTACTTTAGCGCATCAAATTTCACGCATACATAAACAGTACCCACGAGAAATGACCTCTGCCCACTAGATGTGTTCGAAAGGCGATAGTCATTTTTGACGTGTGCCACAAGAATGTGTCTATGATACGCACTATGTGATACTATATACATGATCCACAGAAACATATGGAATCTTAACAGAGCTTCAGTGAACCAACCGTATATTTAGCGTTGAATCATGACCTGATTCTTCATTCAGCACCGATCATCCATACCCTGCCCCCTTATCGCTATAAGTATTGTTATCAAGTCTCCAGCAAAAGTTAATAACTTCCCATCCCCCCAAAACTAAGTGGTTGTATATGCGCGGTATGAATATTCATTTAATGTATGTTACGAAATATTCAACCAGCTATTTTAAAATGCTATTCATAGGCTAAAATATAAATATGGATACAGCGATCGTTGAATTTTCGACAGAGTATGGTCACTTGCGCAACTCACCAAAATTGAATATAAGTTAATGAGCATAATACATCGTTACAAACTGTTTGCTAAAATATTACTTTTCGGATCATCTAAAAATTGAAGTAAGGCGATAAAAATTGTGACTAAGGAAGTCTCGTGCATCGTCGATATCAGGTAGAGACGTATAACTTCGACTGTTTCGCGATATTCTGCAAAATAATCATTATTATCAATTTTAGAAAAAATAATCATTATTATCAATATTTTAGAACTATAACTGCAAAAATCTAAAATTGAAATTCTGATTATTTTAGCAGGCACTGACGTATAACTCGACTGTTTCGCGTTATTCTAAAAAATAATCATTATTATCAATTTTAGAAAAAATAATCATTATTATCAATTTTAGAACTATAACTGTTAAAAATCTAAAATTGAAATTCTGATTAATATATCAGGCAGCCACATATTGTAATTTGACTGTTTCGCTATATTCTAAAAAATGCTCATTACTATAAATTTTAGAAATATTATGACTAACTGCAAAAATACTTAAAATTCTAATTAATTTGTCAGGCAGCCACGTATAAATTCGTCTGTTTCGCAATACTTTAAAAAATAATCATTATCAATTTTATAAATATTTATAATCATTTTATAAATATAACAAATATTTTATAAACTGTAAGAATATAACTAAAATTCTGATTAAATTTAAACAAACTTTAGGGCGCGTTGTGGGGTGTTGTCAAAACCAATTTTATACCTTCAGTTTTTTTAAACAATTCAAATATATTTCTGTTCCATTATAAACTGTAAAATACAATACTCCACACAATATTATTGACTATCGTTTTCCGAGCGAGCGAGCAACTTATAAAACATTACAAAGTAACACTTAATCTTACCACGAGCATGTTGCGAAAGACCAACGAGTGAGCAGCGGTCTCTTATAACCGGTACTGTATATAAGACAATTTCTTACACATTATTTCTAAATCTGATGCCGATCTGCATCTTGGATGAACACAACACATAAAAAATTTTATATGCTAACTACAAATATATCATAGTTGTGTAATGAATGATGATCCGTTCAGAATACCGGCGCTTTAATATAGAACAAAATATTCGTTTTAATTTTATCTGTAAACCACAATAAACAAATAAAAATGCTAAAACATCGATTCTGAGAAAAATTTTATAAAAGTGCAAAAGACTGAAACAGATATTGAAAAAAACTTTGTTCAGAAAAACAGACCCGTCTTTTATCCGACTTACCATGGGTTATAGTATATCCCCTTAATAGAGGTGCCCCTGCCAAAGTTAGAACTAAGGTAAACACGCTTTCAACGACATTTCGAACGCAAGTTTCAGACTAAAAAGGCCCGTCAGTGTCGAAGGTGATTTGATTCAAACACAACAGCGTCCATCCGCATGCGAACGAAACTTCGTCCGGGTACGGCCAGCCGCGCTTGCATTCTCCGGTGGTCACTCTTACTTTTGCCCAAGGCTGCATATCGCGATAAGTGTCTGACAGTGAAAGCAAGAAACGACGACTGAGATTCAAACGAACCACAAGCAAAAATCAAACTCCCACGAATTAGTCCAGAAGATATCGCGGACAGTTAGTTATAACACCACTCAAGTATCAAGAGCGAAAAAAAACGCGTGAAATATTCGATGACATTTTGAACAAAATTTTCAAAATCATTGAACACAATGTTAATTTTAGGGTAGGCACTACATTTTTATACTTACCTCAAGTTCATACAGAAATATATTATACGACCAATAATTGCGGTTTCCACGCACAACTAAAACCTACATACCGATTGAATGAAAAGAATCGTGAAGTAGACGAAGTGGCGTTGGACACCGATGCTGATTCTGTGGCTGTGGCAAGAATTGAAGCATGTTCGGACATTTGGCGTCGAACAGTGTCTTCACGCTGAGGCCCATAGTAACGCCCTATGCCAGCCGCCGCAGCCGGTAAATGGCGGCGATTGCTTCTAGCTTTGCTACGGGGCATGGCACCTAAATGCATAAAAAGATGAAATTTCGTTATATCAAAATCGATCGGAATTTCGATCGATTATTTTGCACTTGTTTATGGCCACGACTGCAGATAAAGCAAACGCATCTAAACATCATGTAAACAAAAGTAGTCATCGGTGGTTTATTTTTAAAATAACAAGATTGCGTTGAGGCTTCCTGGAAAATATTATCAAAACGTTTTGGACAGTGCATTACGATAGATTTGACACAATAAATATTTAACCTATGTACAACATGCGCTGCAACATAAGATTAGATGCTATGGGCAGAAGTAGAGCGAGAGTTGCAACAAGGTGGATATATAACTAATGCGCAACTAAAATTAAGATGACCCCGCTGATCACCCTATTTTGTTTTCTGTAAAAATTTTCATCACCGAACATTTTCTCGTCGGTCAGAAAATGCTACTTTTTGTTTGAGAACAGGATTTTGTCGGATTTGTATTAACAAGGGGCTTGTTCGCGAACAGTAATTGATAAAAATATGATCGTCCGATTTATGACGGCCACAGTTACATTAAATTTGTTCGCGAACAGAGGGGAATCCTGTTTCAACGCTATAAAATGTTACGTAATTGTCATACCCCATTGAAAACCTTTAAGTCTGCGCTAGCAGTGAATCGAATCGAATCTTATATTTGTTCCGTAACAATATATGCGGATTCGACATCGGAACTGAAAAATGGGATGGTTAGCGGGGCCACTTAACGTATAGTCGCGCATAAGAGAGTACATTATAAATAAAGTTCCGGTTTAAAAAAGCACAGCATACTGCTTTACCTTTGTCCAGGAGATTGCTGGTTGTGGATCTGCTGACACGACGCCCAAAGCAAGTACCTTATATTTTTAGGCGTGTCCACAAACACTGCGGTATTCCAAACCGCGTGAAAGTAATTCTACGCTATGCGCTGAAAGACAGTCCTAAAATTGCGCAAGAGCATACAGATTTTTCGAAAAATTCTGGAGACATCGACACGAAATTTGATTGAATTAAACTAATTCACCAATTTTTATATTATTGTCAGTGCAGATCAGATCAGGGTTGTTTGTAAGCATACTAGCAGCACGCAGGTGATCCAAAAGTGGCCAGCAGTCTGCGCCAATTTGCGTCCGCGCCTCAGCTGAGCTTCCTGGAGGGCCTTTATCACCGATGAAAAATACTTATACCCCAGAATTACATTAATGTCAAATAAACATTGCTTGCTCTAATGACCAAAAACGGAAACTGTCAGAATTTATAAATCGCACCTTTGAAGAATGTAATTTTAGGGGTGAAGTTAATCGACATCAAGTTGTAGGCGTTAACGCCTGTGTTAAATGCATGCCACACAAATACTATTGGTCTTATCGTATTCAGCAACAGTGGAAACCTACAGTTCCGACCAAAAATTAAGCGCAATCGAAAACCATCGAAATCGCTGTCGATCGAAAGTAATCTAAATCTTAGGATTTTAAAATTTATCAGTTGCGCCAAAATCGAAAATGGTCGAAATCTGGCCAGTCCTCAGTGGGGGGATTGGGGAGACGCCCGCTTTCCAGATCCCCTTGTTAGTGAGATTTTTCACGTTGTCCGTCCCCCCGTTCGGCTGAAACCCCATGTTCAGCTATATTGGTCTGAAAATTTAAATATATTTTTGTATTCTAAACGTTTTTATACATTAATTACCAATATTTCTAATGCTAAAAAGTCGTTTTACATCTTAAAAATACATGCACGGCAGTAAAACTACATGAAAACATGGAAATATTTAGTATTTTTGTCGTACTCGAAGTCAACAGAAATTTCAATCGATTTCATCGGATGATGTTGCACTTATTTCTGACGGTGACAGTATTAATAGTCCGTATTATCTTAGTATGCACAACTAAATTTTAAAAATGCAGCAGTTTAATGTTTGTGATAAAATTTCAAATTTTTGTGCCTTGTAGCGTCCCACAGATGTAACGACATACCCAATTTAAGTTTAAAGCAATGTAACCAAAATATTTAACGGGTTAAAATAGCCCTACGATCCATTCGTTCGCATCTGCGCAGAAGCACTCTGTCATTCACAATTTTTAGAAATGACTCTTTATTTGGCGATTTTTCAACTATGGCTTATAACACGGATACGACGGCTCTAACAAAAAACGTTATATAGCAAAGGTATAGCGGTCTATGAGACTACACTATGCTTTCTGAACCAAAAACACATATGAAACTAGCAAGAATTCAAAAAATTACGATAGACACTAAATGGAATCTCAAAGTCTCCAATTCGTGTCGGTTTGTATTATTTTAGCACGAAATCAATTTGAGCTGAGCAGATACAGTTATGTACGCATTTAGTATCTATTAACAATCGTACCAATATCCATAATCCCTGTGATACTATGCGTGAAAGATACAGAAGAAATTTTTATGCCAATCTTAGTAAACACCTCTCGCTTTGCTCTAATACAGTTCCTATCATTAAGCTGCTCAAGTTGGTATTTGATGTCCCCAGAGACAAATAATCTCACAAATAGCTGGTTACGGGAACTTTTGAACAACACAATGTACATAGCCGCAATGGGTGAGACCGAAAATGTGTTAAAAGGTACAAGTTTAATAGTACGCAAGATGAACATTATTTTGTTCATTATTTGTATCGATAAAATTGTTTTTGTTCGTATACTAATATTTAGTATTCAGCTTCCTAGGTTGCAACGAAGGTGCCCCCAGTTCAACCTTGGCAGAAATCCAATTCAGAACACTAGGTCGGTTATATGCCTGCACCTTTAGAAAGCAAATTCGTTTATTTAGCCTAATTGCTCCTTATATAGTTTCATTGGTGAGGCGGGGCCTTATCAGGAATATTTGGATTTCGGGGTACATTTTAAAATTTTACTTCCTTTCAATATTATCATTTTAATTTTATTATATTTTTAACCGTTTATCGGTAATTATACCTTATCCCATGCTAGGCTGATTTCCGATACCTACCTAATAGTTTTTCACACTATTACTAATGTTGAAGTAAATTCAAACTAAGCACAAAGTCGGTGTAGTGGATGAGCCAAAGGAAACAAGTCGTTTATGAGCAAACCAAAGATTTATATACAGATATTACTACATGAATATAATTATTATTGCGTCATACGTGGGCGCAGAAACAATACGTGCTAGCTATTGTATATGCAGAAACAATACGTGCTAGCTATTGTATATGCAGAAACAATACGTGCTAGCTATTGTATATTATTCATTGCATCATGTTTCGTTATCAGCTGTAAGACATTCTGCGAAATTAGAGCGACGTGTGTCCTCTACAGTGCTCCCCCATCAGACGGAAGTTGAAAGCGAACTGGCTGTCGAACCGGGCGGCCAAAACGAGTCGTTCTTTGCACGGATGTGTCGGGATCGACCGATGTCTGTTTCGTTGAACCATCCAACTTGTGTGTCAATCGATCGGTATTCCTTTCGATGTGCGCCGGTTTTAGTGGATCAATTGATATCGACTCGCTTTTGCCAGCCATATGCACGACGAAATATTTGTCGAACCGTTTGATGACGCGATATGGTCCATTGTACTGAAATTGCAAAGGCTTCCGCACATAATGGACACGAACAAAGACGAATTCGGCAGAATTGAGATCTGATGAGATATAGATGGGTCGCTCAGCGCATCGTGTTGTCGTCGGCGCGATATCGTTCATATCCTTGCGGAGACGGGCCACGAATGAAGACAGATCGGGTAGCGATTGGCGCGGATTTGACCCAAACATTTGACCAGGCAATCGCAGCGCTGTTCCGTAAACCATCTCCGTTGATGTCGGGCTTCATTGTCGAACGAATGAACAGAAGTGCCGGCCGTAGCACATCTGTCCAACGCTGATTGTCAGAATGGGCTTTGACTGAAGCATTTAGCTGCCGGTAAAAACGCTCCACCAACCCATTAGCGATTGCGTGATAGGCTGTCGTTCGGGAATGCGTTGTACCGCGGATTCGGCACAGTTCTTTGAAGAGCGACGACTCGAACTGCCGACCTCGGTCGGTTGTGAAGAACGAGGGTACTCCAAACCGAGCAATCCAACCATCGAGAAGGATGAGTGCCACAGTTTCGGCAGTGATGTTGGCGATCGGAATTGCTTCGGACATCGAGTGTAACGGTCGATGATCGTTAGCAGATAAGAATACCCGTTCGATTGCGGCAGAGGACCGACAATGTCGATGTTGATGTGATCGAAACGGTGTGATGGACTCGAATATTGTCCAACCGGGGAGACGGTGTGGCGATGAAACTTTGAGCGTTGACAGGGAACGCAGCATCGCGCCCATTGTCGCACGTCGCAGTTGATACCGGGCCACATGAATCGATCGGCTGTCAATCGTTGGGATGCTCGGACTCCCGGATGAGACAACATGTTCAGCGAATTGAATGCTGTTCGTCGAAAAGCAATTGGGAGGTACGGCCTCGCGGTTCCAGTAGAGGTGTCACATATGATTGCTTCGTCGCACATGGCACGAAGACTTCGGCTAACTGCAGAGACGTGTTTTGACTTTAAAGCTACTCTCTAAGTTGTTCGTCGTTGCTCTGCGCTGCAGCAAGGTCGTCGTAGTTGATTGACGTTGTCACTTGAGAGATTCGAGAGAGAGAGCATCGGCTGCTCCATTATCTTTACCGCTGACGTGTCGGATATCTGTCGTAAATTCGGCAATAAATGACAGATGGCGGCTTTCCCTCGGTGACTGTCGTTCGGATCGTGAAGACAGTGCAAATGTTAGTGGCTTGTGGTTGGTGATTATGAAGAAGTCGCGTCCTTCGATCATATAGCGGAAATGTTTGACCGCTTCGTACACCGCTAACAGCCCGCGTCCAAACGTGCTGTAACGTGTTAGCGCGCCGGCGATAGCTTTTTGGAGAAGAACGACAGCGGTTGCCATCGGTCGTTTGCTTGCTGTTGAACGACAGCTTCAACAGCAGTATGCTGAGTGGGGTGTTGTCCACCGGGTGAACGAGTAGCGTTGCTTCTGCGAGGGCCTTTTTGGATGCTTCGAATGACAAAACTGTTTCCTTAGTCCACTGAATTGTTTTTGTGGACTTTGCCTCGCTGACCATGGCATTGAGAGGCGTGGTGATCTCGGCGCAGCGAGGAATGAACCGATGATAAAAGTTGAGTATTCGGAGAAATTCCTGAAGTTTCCATTTGGTTTCGGGAAGTGGTAAGTCTCGGATTGCTTGCACCTTGGATTCGACCGGCCGTATCCCGTTTGCGTCGACGTGATGGCCGAGGAATTGTAGCGATTGGACGCCGAACGTACAATTTTGCGGGTTGATCGACATTCCGTGTTCGTCCAGTCGTTTGAACAACGCTTCGACATGCTCACCGTGCTCGTCGTCGTTGGCGCTTGCCAGCAGGATGTCGTCGAGGTAGGCATAGCAGAAGTCGTGACCGCGCACGATTTGGTCGATGAACCGTTGAAACGTCTGCGCGGCGTTGCGGAGCCCGAACGGCATCCTGACGAACTCGAAAAGACCGAACGGCGTCACCACTGCTGTTTTGAGGACGTCCTCGTCGGCGACCGGAATTTGATGGTACGCCCGAACCAAGTCGTTCTTAGAGAAGACGCGTTTACCAGCCAGTGACGTCGTAAAGTCCTGGATGTGCGGTATTGGATAGCGATCCGGGACCGTTGCGTTGTTGAGCGCACGATAGTCGCCACAGGGCCTCCAGTCGCCGTTTGCGTTTGGAACCATGTGGAGCGGTGATGAATAGCAGCTCGACGAGGGTCGAATTATGCCGAGCTCCAACATGTGGTCGAATTCATCCTTCGCCGCTTTCAGCTTAGTGGGATTGAGGCGGCGAGGGCGGCAGTGGACTGGAGGTCCACGTGTGTCGTTGTGATGGCACACACTGTGACGAACCTTTGACGTGAAGGCTGATGATGTCGTGAGTTGCGGGAATCGTTGGAGTATTTGCTCGAACTGGGGCGACGCGTCGGCGACCGGAACTGACAGTTTGAGCGACTCGACTGTCTACCGCGACCCTTGAGCCGATTGGTAGGTGACACCATCGCGGAGTTGGCAGCGGGGAATATCGGGGATTAAATCGAAATGCGAGAGGAGATCGGCGCCAATGATTAATTGAGTGACATCGGCGATGATGAACACCCATCGAATGATGAGTTTGATCCCCAAATCCAGCGTGATGGATCGCTGACCATACGTTTGGATTGTTAAATTGTTCGCCGCTTGATGCGCCGGCGTCGGTCGAGGGAGGCGTCGGTCGCTTGGCGAAGCTTTGAGGACACTGATTTGATCATTTTCCTTTTCTGGGACAAGCATTCTTTAGTCTCATTCGTACAATGGAAAACTCGAATTTTTATGCTTTTAGCGATCATAATGATGACACTGTTAACGATGATAGCAACGAGACTACGGTTACACCCAAAGGTATTTTAATAAATAAAGTTTTTGGTATTGGACCTTCAGTGCATGGACTGGGTCTGCACAAAAAAGAGGACAGACAAAAGTCAAAATAGAGGACATGAGCGGTCCCAGAAGGAGAAGCAGCCGCCTCCCAGAAGCTTTTGGAACGAATCATTTTCCTATAAATTTGCATTATTTTCGCATCATGTGACAAGTCACTTCCGAGATAAATTTTTTGGATCGCTAGTGAAGACATTGTATATTTCAAATAACAGAACCTATTTTTAGGTGGTTACCCCACTAGCTTCAGTTCTTCATCATAGTTTCGACAATTCTGCACGCAATTCCACCAATCTGGCACTCGCTGTTGATATCTTAGCATTTGCAGACGTGAGAGCTTCAGTTCACATTTTGTTCGAATGCACCATTTGAAGTCGGATAAATCCTTCAGACAAGAAGTTAGGTAGTTCCTTCGGCATCACGTGTCAAAGTTTTGTGAGTCCTCTTTAGCAGACGTAGTTGCTCCCAACGCGGAATTCCACTGGATACGGTTTTTCCTAAGCTCACCCAGCTTCAGAAGATGAGGCAGGTTCAGTTTGTCTTCGGATACGAAACCCAACAAGGAGTTTGCTAAGATCTCACCAGTGGCACTGAACAAAAACCTTGCATGCATAAATTGAAATTCAACTCGGTTGGAAACCTTGGACCACCAGGGAACGTGCATATGTATTTGCTTCTTGACATGAGACGTTGTCGTTTCGTTGAAAAAAATGGAAAACCATACTTAGACTCGCGCACTTCCTCTAGCACCACTGATTTCACAAGTGGGACGATTCCGAAGTTTATACAATATGACACTTTATACTGGTGCATCTTGAAGTCACGAGCTATATAACACTCCGTAGTGCTTTTGGTTTGCCTAAAAATGTTAGGCCTGGCCCGAGCCGGCCAGTGAGAAAATACGAATTTTTGGCTCGATCCCGGGCTCTGATCCCAATATGTAATGTTACAGGATGAGTAATTTCTTAATTTTGCCTAGTTTTGTTCTGTTGAATTTTTTGGGTTCAAAGACATTTTCTTTGTCAGACTAAAAAAGAGGAAATACAGGACAAATTTCAAAATAGAGGACAGTTTTGAAAATAGAGGATATATCCATGCTCTGGACCTTATAATACTATGAAAATGACTAAAATACTGTCATTTCTATTTGTAGACAGTGTGATTAGCGAAAGATTTAGTAATGCGGGAGCTACGATGATATGTGTGCAGCGATTATATTAAAAAAATTAAAGATTAAATCAATTCAATTTCTCGTTTTGAAATAGCTTTTATTTTACTCGATTCTATTCAATTCTATTTGATTCCATTTTTAAACAAAACTGATTGTAACTGTACATTTGTGAATGTTATTTCACTCGATTTGATTCCACTTAAGTGATATGAATTTTAATCGAGTAGCCACTATTGTACTAGCATAAAAAGTTAAAACTAGCAGCTCACATCAACCAAATTAGCAATAGGTGTATGTGTTTAACATAAAACCGGTTTTAATATTCCCACCAAAAGTCGATATAACACAAGTCGAATCAAAACAGTTGTTTTAAAACAAGTGAATTTCATTTCAGCATTCTAGAACTGAATTTAAAACGAACCTATTTTAAATCAAGAATTGAAACCGAAACCATTTTCAGTTTTACCACAGCTGTACACACATCTTATCGTACTTCCCGTATAATGAGTGATCAAACACTCACTTTTATTATTGGCCGCTGTATCGCTCGTGCTATGTGCTCGGATTCCTCGGCTTCTGATTCGACTCGTGCCACGAGTAACGGAAGCTAGCTCCCCACCGACAGTCCGATGGACACTGCTTTTGCTGTGACGATACGTTTTATCGCCGAAATGGACATTACTGTTATTTGAGACACGCCGAATGCTTGACCGGCGAGTTTCTTCGTCAATGCTATCGAGAACTGTAGAATTTCTACAATAATGAATACAGAATCAACATACATGCCCATATGTGGTAGGGTGTTACCATTGAAGTTGGGACCCTTCGGCGCCAGGAGCTGACCCCCATCCTCCCCCGTAAAGGTGGCCCTACCCCTTGGCGGCCCACTACAGGTCGTCATACCCCTTTGGAGGCCCGAGAAGGACCCGGCTACACCCCAGGTAGCTCAGGTCTTGAACATGTATGAATAATCAACGACGTGACGGCACTATATTCTGTAAATTATAGACACGTCGTCCTACACACAAAAACGACAAACAGGTATTTAAAATTGAATTATACAGTAATAGGCATGTCTATAACACATTAAACTAGTAACTCTATCGAGATTGCAAAACGTGGTGAAGCATAGGTACACCTGCATGCACAGCCAATCAGCTCTCGATAGCATATGTCGATATGCTGTATATGAATATCACACAATACCGTACAAGTTAGAAAAAACTAACACCGGCAATAAGTTTTCCGTCAGCCTCCCAGTACGTCAAAATAAAATTAGGAATTTTGGCTCGATGAATCATAGGGGCGCCATACCCCCATACCCATGGGTCGCAGAACAGAATCAACACCGGCAATGAGTTTGCCATGCCCGAAAACCCCCAAGCGAAACTTTTCAGCCGCCCAGGACGTCAGAACAAATTTTCGAATTTTGGGTCGAGGAACCTGGGGCACCATACCTCAAACCCCATAGCTCCGGAACCGGAGCCGTAATCGGAAAACAAAACAAGAGGCATCGGCATTTATCATTTTACTATGAAATAAAACCAACCAGAGAAAAAAATTTGAAAGTTAATAACCTTGCTTCCGTGAAGAGTACTAAAAACCTCATTTTGACCACTGACCCCAAATCATGGGGAGTCATACCCCCATACCCATGGAACCATGGGTCACAGAGCAAAACCAACACCGGTAATGAGTTTGCCATGCCCGAAAGCCCCAATCGAAACTTTTCAGACGACCAGGACGTCAGAATAAATTTTTGAATTTTGGGTCGAGGAACCATTGGGGCACCATACCTCAAACCCCATAACTCTGGAACCGGAGCCGTAGTCGAAATACAAAAAAGAGGCATCGACATTTATCATCTTACTATGAAATGAAACCATCCAGAGAAAAAATTCGAAAGTTAAGATAAAAATAACCTTTCTTCCGTGAAGGGTACTAAAATGCGGTAAAATGGGGCATAAACCCACATTTTGACCCCTAACCCCGGAACCAGAACCCAAATCAAAGAACGCTCGGGGATGTACACGGTAAATCGTCTATGCCGGCTCGAATGAGCCCGAGATCATAAAAAATCGGTTAAGCCGTTCCCGAGTTATGGCCGATCATACACACAGGCAGAATTTAAGATTTCACCCCTGCAACACACGATCCCCACTACGTTTCACTACATTCTGATAAGAATCGAATACGCTTACAAAATCTCATCGCATGAAAATTTTTTGTACTAATACAAGCCGTACTAACTTATGCTTCCTCCATCTAGACTATGAATAAATGCCGGCAGGGGGGTAACCCGCCTGAGGTCCGGACCCCCCCCCCCCCCGAGGCCGAAAAGCCAGGGGGTGACCCCCCTGGGGCTGGGGTGCGGCGGCAAAAACTGCACTCCTACGCGAAAAATGTGGCTGCGAGGACCAAATAAAGTCCTCAAGACTAACCCCGCTAGGAAAATTTGGCTGGCCAGGGGGGTTACCCCCTGGGATGGCCGCCACCCCCCCCCCCCCCGTGGGGGCCCCTACCGCCCTTGGCATGACCGACCGCCGACATATATGACTATGATAGATATATATGGATGAAATAATTGGAGTGAGGACAAAATTATCTACGTGTAGGCAAAAACATGGCCGTTACACTGTCCCGTTATGATTAGATCAAAATTCTGCATTCCATGACAAATATCATTATTTTCTTGATTCCGCCTTGACGGAAGCTAGTAAGGCCCAAAAAATCCTGACCATATAATATGCTTACTAACTTCAGTCACACTGTTGCGGTTGAGGACAACGTGTTGTGAGGTTGCTTCTGTATTATAAGTCCAACAAAGACTGCTCTGAACCATTCCTAGCTTGAATACATGAACAATCAGATGACTATGTCCAGTGAGCAGCGAAACAGAACATCCGAGTTTGAAGCAGCTTTGGCTGGATTTATCACACGTGGAATAGACGACTTTCAGCTGTCTACAACCTCCCTGTAGCTGGCCTGTCCACAGCCCTCCGAAAAGTGGGGGGAACTTCGGGGGCCCCATGTTCATTCTCGGGGGAAAATTAAATAGGGGAGATAAATTTTGTTTAAAAATACTAAATATTTTCATATTTTCATGCATTTTTACTACCGTGAATGTGTTTTCAAGCTAAAAAATGATATTTTAGCATTATAAATAGTGGTAATTAATGTTTAAAAAACAATTTGCAAACAAAAAACATAAATTTTTAGACATGAATTAGTTGAACATGGGGGTTTCGGCCGAGTAGGAAGACGGACAAGGGGGCAAATCTCACGAACATGGGGGATTTGGAAAGTGGGAGAGTCCCCACCACTGTGGACAGGTCAATGTAGATTCCCATCTGGTGGAGAGCTCTCTGGCAGCTTATTTTATTACTTCAGACTAAGCAACCTTAGCGGAGAGTAGAAGACAAGGTGTAAAGCCAAGAAAGGTGTGGAGAGAGCCCAATCATGCCACTTGGTCCGATCTCACGTTCGCATAAAACCAGAGTGACCTGGTATCCATCTTAGCTTTACTTTGGTGTGATAATCACAACACTAAACTTAATAGTTTCAAAGCAAGAAATTGCTAATATAGAGCAGACTGTTGGCGCTGTATACACCAACAGTCCAGGTTTACTATCACTGTTGATGCAATTACTTTCATTCTTGTAAACTGGTTTGATAAGTGACTGGACACATGCATGTATTGCATAGACTTCAGCCTGAAGTTGTATCAAATGGAGGTATGCCAAGTAGTGTTAGTGTGCCCATAATTGGTAAAGTTTTCAAACCTTCTGTAATCAGCAAGACTACAAGTCGTTGTAAGCAAAATAATTTCATCTTCAAAAAAGTTAACCCAACACGATGTCACCAAACAAGTGGTCCAAAGCTTGCTACCAGAACTATGACTGTATTATGCAGCCATTATAATATTGGTTGGTCATCGGCGAGAATTTTTACCTGTGGCAGTTTAGCAGGCTATGATCGCACGAGTGTTTTTGTTGCCCACATGTTCCAAGTGTGGTTTGTAGCTTACTTTAGAATCCAAGTAGAAACTCCTGTATACTTGACTTATTCAGCAAGTGCAAGATTTCCATTAAACCGTCAAGTCCATTGTTGCCAGCTGTGCACCACCTCTTCTAAAGTGTACAACGCCACAATTTTCTGGAGTAACTTATATAAACCATTCCTTTAGAACAATTGTTCGACCTTCCTCAGTACAGTGGAAAGACGTTTGGAAGCGGTAGTGCTGTTCATACCAACACACGACAGATTCAGGGAAGCCTGTATCAAGCATAATTTTTAGTTTCTACTACAGTACTAGTATATGTACCGCTAGAGCCGTTTGGATTACCCATTTTGGGTGTCCCATATTTGCTTAATAATGTTCGTAAGCTGGCAGTCTCATTACAGCTCTCACATTTTGAGCACATATCACTCCGGCTATCTGTTTTAGTTTTTCTACTGTCGGTTTTATATAAACGCTGAGATTGTAGGTAGCCTGTCCAGTCAGTGACTCACACATATTTATGGGCCATACGGCAGCGCTGTTACGGCTAGTAACTCTATCGAGATTGCTGAACGTGATGAAGCAAGGTACACCTACGCATTTTGCGTGCGTAGCCAATTAGCTCTCGATAGCATACGTTGATATGCTATATCTGGATGTCACACAATACCGCACAAGGTAGAACAAAACTAATACCGGCAATAAGTTTTCCATGCCCCAAAGCACCCAAGTGCAAGCTATCTACCTCCCAGGACGTAGCAGTAATATCACGAATATTGGGTCGATGAACCATGGCGGCACCAGCCACCCCGTACCCATTAAACCAGGGATCGGAGAACAAAATCAACACCAGGAATGAGTTTGCCATGCCCGAAAACCCCGAAGTAAAATTTTTAAGCCGCCCAGGACATCAGAACAAAATTTTGAATTTTGGGTTGAGGAACCACGGGGGTGCCATACAACAAAACCCATAAACCGGAGCCATAATCTAAAAACCAAAAAAGAGGGACCATCGCGTCATTTTGAGCATCAGACATATCCGTGCCATTCTGTTCTTTTCTTACTGACAACCAAAACCCAACACCCGTCGACGCTCCCAGCTTCTGGATAACCATTTTCTGCAGCTAGTGTACGTTCTCCGGTATGAGTACACTTTAAGTGCGTACACCTGGGTGCCTGGGTTGTTCTTTTGAAAAGTCATTTCACGATCGTAAAAGCGATGAACACGAACAAATCACGATTTTCTCGATTATACGGGTACACGATTTGCGATGCAGCCACTATTTTGACTATGTTCACAGTCACTATTTTGCGATGAACATCGCATTTTGCTGACCGCTCGCTCTTTTGTTGTATGTTATAATACATAAATAAATAGCGAACATTGCTGTATGATTCAGAATATCATTTCATGAATGCGGACAAATGGGATAAATTGACAAATGTGTGCGAAGGCAAATACCATTCGCACATCGCAGAGCCCATCGCACATCGCGATCACAATAATGATAATAACAGTGGCAAAACTGTGAACGTGATTTCCTGCACGAATCAGCTCGTGATTTTCACAAAAAAAATAACCTTGGTGTACGCACCTAAGACGGACTCGCGCATTATGTTTTTATATATGGCCGCCCTATTCATACCCAAAAACAAAAATACATGAAATCGATGCCTAATGTAATAAGATCAGCATTTCATAAAATATCATGTCTCGTAACTAAGATCTCGCATAAGATTAATGTATACAATATATTTTCGCTAACGCAACGCTGATCACGCAGATGGTTGCAATAATTAATAAGTTAATCGTTACCGTAAGCTACGGCGATCATAACAAAAAGACCCAGCTAATGATTTTGTACTAGCGTCGTCCGGAATTGACTGCAAATGATTTTCGATCTAAAACAAGTAATAGCTATTATAGTAAATATTGGATGATTCATACAGTATCCATTTAAGAACAAATTCATGACAAAACACCTGGTATTAAATGACAGTGGTAAGATCCTGTCGATGTGACTGCTTGAATAAATAATTGCCTAAAAATTATTGACGGTATCAAGCAAGCTATTATTTCAGATTTTAATATATGTTGTTTTATATCATTTTGCCTCTAATTCTACATCAGACGTAGCCACGAACAACTGGA
>JASANE010013943.1:0-48905 GCA_030248225.1 Trileptium ribeirensis
TCTAAATTATCGATAAGTGCAAACGTGTGTTGTGCTAATTCTGCATGCGTTTTACATTATTTTAGGTGATTCCGCTCCTGGCGCTAAAAGCTAAACACGAAAGTACCGTCTATGCAGCTTTGGAAAACGCTGGACTGAGCCCCGTCGATTCTCCACCCTCACAACATACCCGCTCGGTGGTCTGTGACAAGCAACAGGTATATAATAAATTATTAGTCTATTATAAATTAACGTGATATTTTTGGCTCTACAATGTGTATTTCACAAAAATAATTGAGCGAATCGAAGTGTTTTGTTTTCGTCAGAGGGGAAAATCGACACTGTCTGACCGTCCATCGAACTCCAATAACTATTGGGCCTATTTAAATTTTTTGTTTGAAAGGCCTAATATCCGACAGGTGACATATAGTTTGTCAAAATTTGCTTTGGTTAATCAGTAATTAACTATTTAGTTACGCGTGTTAGCCCTTTTAGCATTTTCAAACAAAAATTTGTTATTTTTCATTGAATAATTAGATTAAAGCTGTTATTATGGTGCATCTACTAAACATATCGCCGGGCGGATTATGAATCTGGCGTTTCTAATTAGTTAGTTGGTTAGCTAATTAATTATTAATCAATTAATTTTCAAATTTTTCATAGTGCTCAGAAATGAAAAATACATTGCACATGGGGGTTTTCTATGTCGCTGATCACGAATATCACATTTGTGAAACTCGGCCATGCAAAACTTGGCTGTGTATGCTAATTAGTTAAATAGCTAATTAGTTATTTTATGCAAATTATAATCATAAATGCATATAATCACTTCAAAATTGCTAATTTTTTTGCGCTGGGGGGGGTTGTCGATGTCACTGATCATGAATATATATATGGGTTTTAAAGCTCTATGATTTTATAATGGGTGCTAATTAGTTAATTAATTAGCTAATTAGTTGATATTACTAATAAATTAGCTATTTTTAACAAGGTTTTTGTCTTGTGGATTTGGCATCAATTGTCTAAAATGTGATACTTATTGAGCGGAGCGAGGTCGCCGAGCTAAGAGTTTTTATTTTCTGTCTGGGAGCAAAAAAACTCGATGTCCGTTCGTCTGTCTGTCCGTCCGTCCGTTAGTCTTTCATGGATCTCAAGAACCACTGAACCTATTTCAAAAAACTTTTTTTTGTTTGAAAGTTTATGTGAGGATGTGCACCTGATATTTTACAAGTTTGGCAACTTGCAAATTTTATCATTAATTAAGCTAATTAGCTAATTAACACCTAATTAAGCTCATAACAGCTTAATTATTGGTCGTAGAGTCGTTTTAACGGCATATACCCGGGGTTTTTCAGGTATGGCGAGTAGCAACTCTTACATTTGGAAATAAGAAAATAGATGCATTGTACAAACAGGAATAGTATAATACGAATGTTATAGGCAAAATTATTTTTAGACTCCGTGTCTTATGATTTCATTGCTGTGCTTCGATTGCCATTTATCACCATGCTGTATAAGCCACGTGACTTCCTTTGTCTTTCTTTTCGTTCGAACGTAATAAAACTATACTTTCATTTACTCATTGTTGTCTAGGTAATAATATATTCCCAAGACATTGAGTACGTTCGTATTACTAATGCCGTCGCTCCGCTCAAAAAATGTGTTCCACTACGACTGGTTATACATTGATTGAATATTTAGCTGCAATACATGTATACTCATAAGATTCCAGATACTTTGCCTGTTGCTCAGCTCACTTTTTGTAATTTACTAGGTTTACAATTATTTCGAGGTTGCTCATTAAGCCATTGTACGATTTTTCTGACACTCGTACCATTTTTATTTGTTTTTGATTAATAATTCACGGTTGAGGATTTTAGTTGCCATTAAAGTTACTGGATCCTTGTTTCTATGTTGTAAACAGTAGCCGAACTTTGAACGTGTAACACCATGATTGTAACTCTAACTTAAATGCACATTCCAAGAGTCCGTAATAATTATTTTCCTGACGAAAATGACACTCTTCTTCATCTCTACGTATGTTAAGTCTAAAGCATGTCATTGTGCGTTTCACGCACCTAGATTAAGTGAGCTTGAGAGGTGTTTTGTCCCTCTCTGTTTTAACTGGGGAGACAAACATCTTCCTATGGAGGATTTTGTGTTTCCTATATTTCGTATTCCTGGCATATTGTTGTATTTTTGGACTTGGAAGAGTGGTTAAGAAGCTCAAGTCAGAACTTTGAAATAGTCACTAACCGCAGAGTAGCTGCACGCACTTTGATTTTGCTGGCAATGTGAGTTACTGATATATTGACGGCCACACGTAACCGTGCAAAAAAACGTTCGCAGGGGGACACAGTTATTGCGTGCAACCAAATTCTGACGAAGTTCATTTATTTTGTGTTCATGCGAAGCTATCTTCGTCTTGTTTCAGTCCGCGCCCAGACCTAATTGGTCGCTCTGCGACTGCACTTATTTTTGTCTATCACTATCATTTATGGTAGGTAGGCTATTTATACCAACGATTTAAGCGCTCGGTAATTTTATTAAACGATTAATAATTTTGAAACAAATCCTCTAAAGTAAATCAACTACGCACAGGGTAGTCCACAATGAGTAGATATATCCCGGAGAGTCATGTCTAGCGCACGCTTCAGTAGGAAAGCTGGTGTAGCGAAGGTAGTTAAGTTTGTCTCTTTGCGAGTATTAATGTTTAATAGCTTACCAAAGCGCGTCTGTGACCCATGCGATCTCGTTAACAGTTCTCTATCTTGCTGTTCTGTGGTTTGCTGGATACTGATACACTATTCTTTGACTATTTTATTTTGTTGTGATCCATTGTGCTCCAAAAGGGCGAAAACAAATGGAATTATTGTGTGTACAATTTTCGGAACTAGGTGCGAGAGTAACAGTTTTTGCTAGAATTCAAAACCCTTTGATAGCGCGGCTTTGGGCGCTTTGAGCATAGCAGACGTTTGTAACTTTTGCTTGGCATTAAGATATTATAGATCTCGCCTGACTGTGGTAGTCAAAAATTAGATAAACATCAGTATACGCAGCAAAATCCGGAGCCGGAGACTCGACGATTTCGCTCCATTGTCCAGTCTCTGCCGGTTAATAGCGGAGCAAGCAGCAGTAACGGAGTCAGTGACATTTTAAGTGAGTGCAATTCATTTTAATCGTTTAAGACAGTAAGGGTTTTGATGTAACAAGATATACGCATACGATTTGTTTAAACTCTTACAGCTATAAACCTGGAAGGTTTTGGATACCTATTTTCTAAATTACAAACGAACACTTGTCTTTAGATTATAACCTAGCGATGTAGAAGGCAACTGTAGAGTTTCCCATAAATCGATAGAGAAAATGGTTGCAGACGAATCTCTACTCCTCAGTTTCAGGAAAAATTGCCAATCATTTTTGATTTAAATACTCTCTTACTATGTCACAGTGGTACTCAAAATCTGTATAGTGTATGCTCACTTGGAGTGACGTGCGGTAAATCCCACAAACCTAGGGCATTTGGAAAGTGGGGTCATCCATTGTGGTATCAGGCCAGTATGTTATTTTGTGAGTCATATCCAGTTTATAATTGTATAATATGAACTATAATATGCATTTCAAGATAAAATAAAGCGTTTCTTTTTGCATGGCGGAACAAAATAGGGTCTTTATGCTTTGTCATGTGTTTAAAATATGGTCCTAGTGTTGCCCGCAATGTACTGCTCCTGTATCATTTGATATGTAATATCGGCATGACGCTGCTGCACCTCGCACTTCCAAACACGGTGCCCGTACGTACGACCCAGCTAACCTCATTGACCGACATGACGTACTCATCCGAGACCATCTCCTTCGGCCAAACCCAAGAATCTACGGAGCTTAGCAACCGACAGGAGTGCATCACGGGATGTGTTCGGATCCCGCGGGGTGGGTTGCACACGTCGAAAGGTGTTACTACATTTGCGGTGCCATGGAGGTTGGCTCCATCACGTGCCCATGGGCCAAGTAGACCATACCAATATTCCCTATACTGTTCTCAGTATCGGCAACATCGTTGTAGTTGATCAAAAACGATTTTTCCCTATGTAATTTATAGTCAGAGTGGCCCCCACTAAGTTCCTAGACGTTTAACGTTAAGGTCGTTTCCGCTACGGAGATAGGCAGGCGGTCCCTCGAAACTACGTCGACGTTGAACCTTTGAAGTTCTCGGACGCTAATTCTACAAGTCAGTCGCACACTCACGTTAAATTGTCGTTGAACCATGCTGAGCCTTGCTACGTTTCCAATGTCAAGTCTGAACTCAGGTCGTCGACTGAGGTGACGATTTCAAACTCCTATGGTAGATAACGCTACATATATCATCAATTAAAGTACGGACTCAATGGATTTTCTATTGATTATTTATGGACAAGCAATTCCGCCACATATTCGCGCACAAGGTAATACAATGCTGTTATACATTCAATGCAGGGTGTTCGCGCCCTTGAAAACACTTGAAAGTCCTTGAAAACCCATGAATTGGAAAGTTACCCTTTAAACCCCTTGAATTTGACTAAAACCCTTGAATTTGTATCTGAATTCATCTCAAAGTGTATGTTTTTGTTAGAATTTTTGATAAGAAAAGCTCCAAAAGATGCTAAAAAATCCGTTTTATTAGTCAATCCATCTTTACATTATAAATTTCCCACAAAATTTCTTTGTAAAATTTACTTTCAGATTGCCTGCGCCTTCTTGAACAGTGATTATGCAACCCAGACAACGATATGCAGCGTCCTCATTCATACCACTCACTGTCCGTAGTGCTATGAAAGATTGGAAAAATAATACAAATTGAAACAGGAAAAACCTTGCAGGACAAGGTGATTACATCAATATGATGTATCTAACCACCGTGTCCTGCCAGTTTTTTTGTTTCAGGTTTTATAATAGCCCCTGATGTAATCATAACGTAGTGTAATGCAGTGGAGATTATGTGTTTCAGGGGCGAAAGCTTTTAAATTTTGTATGTGTGTGCGTGACGGGCCATAACCCGGGAAAGACTTAAACGATTTTCATGATCTTTGGCTCATTTGAACCGGCATAGTCGATTTACCGTATATATCCCAGAGCGTTTTTTCACTTGGGGTCAGGGTTTAAACTGTGTGTTTTTTGGCCATTTTAGTACCATTCACGGAAGTACGGTTATTTTTGTCTTAGCTTTCGAATTTTTTCTGATTAGTTTTATTTCATAGTAAAATGATAAATATCGATGCGCATTTTTTATTTTTCATTTAAGGCTCCGGTTCTGGAGTTATGGGGGTTGAGGCAAGCGCCCCCATGGTTTCTCGATCCAAAATTCGAAATCTGCGGTAATAATTGTGCCATAACTTCTTCATTCCAGGGGTTTGGATTCATTGTAAACTGTATCCTAATTTGGCTGAGTCATATTTGTGGGTGACTTGCAAGACTGAATGCTGGTTTGTTTTAGTTAATAGTAGTTTAGTACTGCGTTGCGCAAATGAAATTTTCAAGTAGTTCCTTGAAATGTTTGTAACAAAAATATCAGTAACGACCCTTGAAAATCATTGAATTTTGATCCAACTTATTCTTGAAAACCCTTGAATTTGATAGCGGCGACGCCGTGAAACCTTGTCAACGACATAAAAGTACCGAAATAATTGTAATTCTACAAGTAATACAGCATAAATAGACGGCTCCCACAGCTAATGGGACGAATTCGAACAAGGGTCACAACCTTCCTAATCTTACGTACACTGCCGTAAGCTATATCAATATCGACTATGTTTAACTTTGACGGCTGTGCTCACCTTAATACTAAGGAAAAGGAAAAATACTGGACACATGTGCCCAACGGGCGCCGGAATCTAACTGATCTCTCAGTAAAGCCAATCAGCCGGTTCAGTTAAGCTGAAGGCCGCTATTCAATAATGATTAATAAACCGAAGGCCGAACAGACCAGACTATGCGATTTGTTTCGGGTTTAGGTACGCTTCGGTAAGCAAGAAGAAAAGGCACAAGTGTTGGGGTGCAGTTCAACTGCTTATCTTATTCTACCTGTCCTGCCCACAGTGGGAGACCCCCACTTTCCAAATCCCCCATGTTCGTGAGATTTTCCCCATATCCGTCCCCCCACTCGGCCGAAACCTCCATGTTCAACAATTCCAAAAATTATTTATGTCTAAAAATTTATGTTTTTGTTTGCGAATTGTTTTTTAAACATAACTTATCACTTTTTATAGTGCTAATATCGTTTTTTAGCTTGAAAATACATTCACGGTAGTAAAAATGTATGAAAATACGGAAATATTTAGTATTTTTTAAGCAAACTTTACCTCCCACTTTTAATTTTCCCCCGAGAATGAACATGCCTCCCCCCAAAGTTCCCCCCACTTTTCAGAGGGCTGTGGACAGGCCAGTCTACTAGGGGTAAATATGGCAACAAAGTATACATGGTTCAATTTTATACATCAAGAATATATTACAACAATCAATAGTTCAACAGGATAATGATACTATTCAGTATATCAATACATACTATGGTATATTCGAATGACATGGCATGACAGCAAATTGTAATACTCAACTTGTAATACTTATTGTAATCTGTTATGGTTTAACAGACGATTTCAAAAGCCTCCTGTCAGGATTGGTAACTCCCGAGGACATATACGCAAGCAGGACATATTATACGCAATTACCAGGGAATAACCGGAATTCCGCTTCCGGCGAACATCGTGTTCCGGCTGCGGTTCCGGCAAAGGGCAAAAACCATTAAAAAATTTTTTTCACATTTTTGCTTCATTTGTGGTCCAAACATTATGTAATATATTCACAGTGAACAAGTTCCAATACAACCAAGCAAAATAAAAGATTAACTCACCAATTTACAGTGTGAAACGTACGTAGGACATAATTTCAGCAGGAATTTTTATTTTAACCTGCAGGAGTTTGTTAACAAAACAAAACCATGTCGATGCTTGTAGCAGCTATTTTACACATTCAGAAATCTGCGGGGTATGTTAGATTTAAACCGGTCCAACTGGTAACAGAGTATGGATTATGTAGAATTACTTAACTGTAAGCTTGGCTAACACAAATTGCATCAAGCACAAGCCAGTGCGCTTGCAAACTTTGTAAACCAGTCTACATTGATGTAAACTAACGTTATCTGAAACGCAGCCAGAAACTGCGTCTTTGGCAATGAACTGTATTCATTGAAACTGTGCGAGCAGTATAACAGTTGGTCTCATTTATAGCGTTGTGGTTAGAAAGTTATCATCATTAACACTAAACGCTAGCTAAAACTGTCTCTGACTACTGATCAGAAAATTATAGTATATACGTTCCATTATTTTATTTTAGAACCATATACACCAATAATGTCAAGTGTCGTACAGAATAACATGTAACAAACGTATGTGTAGTAAAGGGAGGCGATTGGAAACATAGGCGAAAGTGTTTCTTCTACAGAGCGAAAGTGTTTATTCTACGCTCCATGCGTTATAAGCACATTCATTTTAACGCAATATAGTGTAGTATAGTCTAGTTTCTTTCTGTTCCGAAGAGCCACGATTAAAACTACATACTTTTTGAGACGGGAAATGACTTTTAGGGTTTAAGTCTTAGCGTTACGACAGCAACGTCTTTGCGCCGCATCGTAAAAATCGATGTTTCATACCGCTATTTCAATAACCGACCCAGTCGGTGCAAAACAAATATATACAGAAAATACCGTTTAGTAGGATCGTTATAGAAAAATCTAGCGGAATAACTTGCTGGATTTCCCTCGAAATCTTAGTACAATTTATAACGTTCACCGGATTTGAATTTTAAGCTTCTGTGTGGAAAACATTTAAATCTTGTTAACATGCAAGAAGTACTTGAAAAGTAAGTATACGGGAAAATTTTCGAGTAGGCTGTACCATAGTAAATTAATAATTTGACCTAAATTCAAGTTAGAGCAAGAGTAGTACGATCCACTACTACCCGAAGCACCTAGCAACAGGCCTGTTTCTCTCAGTTTATTTTTAGAAGCTGAGGCTTACCTCAGCTGTGTCCATCAGAGCTTAATTTAAGGTTCTTATTGGAACGTATCCTAGTATCCTAACGATCTGAATCGCTGAACCTACATAAATTTTAGTAGCTTAACGGTCATATCAATTCTTTGGTTCACGAGTGTAGTATATACAAATTTTGTATCCAATTTTGAAAAGAAGGATCTTCGTCTATCGCTATTATTGTCGGTCTAGTGTGGAATCGCTATATGCGGGTCATTAAAAATAAGAATTAGTTCGTCCTGTGTGTACTTTGTTAGACTTAATTTTATTTATATATTTAAGTGAATCCTCTATCGAATTTGAGGAGAACTACGGTTGGGCTTGCGAGCTGGCCATTACCGAAGCAATGACCCGCTCTGGCCTGTTACCAATTTTCACGATCTCAAACGGGTTTGAATACTTCGCCTGCTTAACTGACTCCTGACGGTTTGTATGTTCGAACTCTATTTTTTTATGGAGAAATCATTTTATTATTTTGGATCGTTCGTCATCGCTGCGAAACGATGGTGCCTGTGTAGGGGTGAGACCCTCCTAATCTGACGAACCAAGCGTCAACGGAAATCGCATGCTGCAGTTTATTCACTTCCACGTTCTCAGTCACTTCGCACAAAATTGTATAGCTATATTATACAACTATATGATTTCATTCTTCAATTTAAGGGCATAGGAGCAAGGGTTAGAAATTAATTTGTCTAGTCTGTTCAATTGAGAGTTAAAATTGTGGGCGACGATGACTCGCAAGCCGTCGGCACCGGTCCTAAACTGATCAAAAATGTTCCAGAAAATACCGAAATAACAGCTCCTAAGAAATTTACTTCCAACAGAAATTTAAATTATTTTCAGATGACAATTCGGATTTGCACAGCCAGATCCAACTGTCGTTTTGACCGTGAGGAAGTCTCCTGTTAAAAGTATCGTATTTAAAAATCGCATCGTAAAACAACTGGTTCGTTGGTTTTAGACTGGGTCCATAGCCCAATGAGGAAAAACGGTCATGCAGACGTAAAATTTGAATTTCTCTTTGTGAAAATTTCTTTTCTTCTTTTTCTGTGAAAATTTGCACTTTTAGCCAGCACAAGGCTTTCTCTGTGAAAATTTGTACAGAGGCTGGGGTCGACCTATATTTTCAATTTCTGAGCACCGAATCAACGGTTCTACCCAAAAACGATCCTTCGGGTCAAGACCCATCAGCTCCGACAGCATCGGATTTTAAATTTGCCCGGACTCAAAACTCGAATCATGTTAAATTAATCTCCACGAGTGTCGCGTTTTTTATGCCTTAACCCATGACAGACGGCAAATCATGATGATTTCAGTGTATCATAAAGTTTCCTGCAGGTCACTCGGAGTCATACTCAACGGCGCACGGACAAAAGAGGGTAACACGGGAAGGGCAAACAGAGGAGGAGCGATAGCTATGGAAGTATGATATTGCAATAGTGGCTTTCATATTCATGACAAAGGTTTGTCTCCAACTTCTTCACCTTCCTACTCCCATACCCGCATTTACATAACGATCCCGGCTGTCGCTTCCTCCGCCGTCCATCCATCGTCCATGAGCGAGACCACGCAAGCCGCGAAAATCAGAAAATAAAATGGCATAGATTCCCCGTACTAGCTTAGTGTCGGAGCCGGGCAGTACAGTCGTCCGGGCTCCGCGCTGCCGAAGTCAAACTGACTCTCAGATTTCAGACGGGAAACGTTATTACAACATTATAGCGATTAATATTAGATGACTAATAAAATAACTATTTCTAACACACTCCAATATCCAAGTTTCATGACAAGACTCAGTCGCTCCTTAATAAGTCCGTGAATTTTGGATGGATGTGTGCGAGACCGGTGTCACTGGAAAGTTTTGTACCAGAACTCAGGCTCGCTCCTGCAAATTCTAAGCCTATGGGCAGTAGCAACCATCACCTATAATTCCGAGGATTCGGAACTGGCATTTTTAGAGTAATTTAATCTCCTAAAATTTCCTGTTTGACCTAGTGACAATGAACACTGGGGAATTTGATATTTCATATTTTGTACTTACCATTTTAAGATGCTTGTGAAATTGTTTTGACGTTGTGCATGGCGGGCAGCCACAACTCAGGAAACCTTGTTTCAGTGTTGGGGGCTGTTGGACAGATTCCTTAAGATCCTGTGCTGTCAATTTTTGACACGAGATAACCAAACTGTGTCAAGTAGATGGCTCCAATCTGGCTCATAATAGTATTAATTTCTACACTTTTAGTTTAAACTCACTTGTTCCTATCACCTACCGTCATGTCAACCTTTTACATCCAATACAATACGAAGTCAAATGGTAAAAGCATGACTCGCAAATCGAGGCTGATAATGGACCACGACATACCTCACCAAATCGAACCGGCATTATACACAGTAACATTCCATAATAACTACAGATACATATCAAAGTGCGATACAACAAATAAGGGCGGCGGGTCGGTACCGGTAGTGTATCCTACCAAACCTGGTCGACCAGAAGGATATTAATTATACATAGAGTTATTAATATAATGAACAGATGGGTCATGCAAGTTGCACATGACCAGCTTATATCTCAATAACACAATAATGAAATCAATTATAAATTATACTATAAACTCACAAGTCAGTTGGTTCGTATTCTTTTTTGTACAGTTACCATATAGATACAAGTCATGCATGAATCTACACCCGGTAATCGATCATCATTCACACAATCACGACCATAGGGAATACAATTACAATTGCAAATCATACCATTAAAACTATAGATCATTATAATAGTGATAATAGATCATACAGTTGTAATCTGGTTAAATGACAACAGGGACAAATCACTCCGATGTCATCAAAGTTGGAAGTATCAGATCCATTTATACTCCATCATATACACACATGTATTCTCTCATGGAAGGAGGCTTTGACTTTTGTTCAAAACCAATGATTTTGCTCTGTTTTCTATAGCGGACGTGATCTAGGGATTCAGTAATGTTACCATTACACTGTGGTGAGGTTATCTATCACGTGACGATCCAAAATGGATCTACTACAAAATTATGACCTGTCTAAGATACTATACGATGATTCATTTGAAGCAACATAAAACCTGCTGTGGTGTTGCTTACCGGCATTCGCAATGGACATGAAAGTACTGGTCAGTACAAGGTATTAACCACATCGGCTTCCAAGAAATAATTGAGTTTACAGGAAAAATGGAGCACAAATTTAAAACTGTGGTGAGTACGCCAAATAACAGTAGCATTGTAAACAATCTAAATTTGGAGGTTTTGAAACATTTTAGCGCCTAACCAATAGGCGTTTATGACATAGGTGTAAATAATATATTTATAGATATTTTAAATCAAAAATGTGGTATCTACGACAGTGGGGATTTTGGTAATATCCGCAGCGGGCTTGAAGTACGAAAAATAGATTTTGCATTATTGACTTTATTCAGCTTTACACTATGCTCTGGAAGGTCAGATTATAGCTTCAAAATGGTAAGGGAGTTGAGACTAGTCATACTTGACTTGCTCCACTCCCTATCGCTATGTGAATAATCGTATGAAAGCTGCAGGGTTCGTGCGGGGGCCCTTAAGGTGCGGTCACAAAGTCGGGGTGGGCTGCGATTCCGAATCATGGGGAGGACCCAAATAAATATCTTGTAATCGGAGACAACAGGTTACAATAAGATTCTAGATAATCACACCACAAGCAGCGCAGCATATTTGTTTATTTCGATGTCTACATTTGGTACTATTGTCAAATTTCTATTGTCAGCGGTATACTACTCGTTGTCCATCAATCTATCTCTTGTTAAATCTGTTCAGTGATGGAGTCGTGTTTTAGGGAGGGTTGGGTTTATGGGGTCGCTAATAGAGATCGCAATTGGTCAAAGTGAAATGTTATAGTGAACAATTTACTGTTTAAATATTTTGTTCAACGTATCGTTACTCATATTAGCGTTTGTTGCTACGGTTTTCAGGCCCCATTCTTGATATTGAGTACGAATCAAGCGTCCTATGTTCATCGTGTGGTATTGCGCTGGATGAAGACTTTGATACGGCAATTGTTCATCAGACGCGATGTTGCGCGATAACTCGAGAACAAGAACAAAAATTCGAGCGTCTGCTTTCTGTAGGGCTAGTTCCAGCTCGCGTTGCAGCTGAAAACGATTTTAGGCACGGCTCCTGTGGAAGCTCGACACATCACGGCTTTCACCACAATTCTCGCCGTAGGGGTTCGGACTCGGTCTGGTCCAGGCCACCACATAAACGAGTAAAGTCGGCTTGTCTCAGGATGGAGTGGGTACCGCCCAAATCAGATCCTAATGTTGATACTGCAGGAGCGTGTAGTTCCGCGAAGGAGAAATGTGCAAGTCCTGTATCGTCATTGCAAGCAGACAGTAACGTGCGTTTACGTGTGGGATTGCATGATCATTGTCACTTCAAGGATGCGGCTAGTGTGACTGTTAAGGATCGAAATGCTAAACCAAATGTGTCTGGATCAGAGAAATGCAAATGTTCTGCAGCGACCAGCGACACAGACGCAGTAGTGAAAGAGGAAGGGAAATCCCTTTCCCAGGATTCCGAATCTGCTGTCGGTTCAACTACTTCTACGGAAACAACGTTGGCTTCTGCGCGTCGTATAACACTGCTGTGCCCTTCAACTGGAAAGCTAGTAACTCCTATACTCGGACGTGGTGCCGCTGATTTGCAGGTGATGAATTGGGATGAATACGGTAGTGTAGCAGCTGCTCGATACTTCGCACCGGTTCCTTTCAGCTCATGCATGGGGCGACTAATTTATTACGGAGGTCGAACTGAGGAAATACTGAGACCTAATCATTTGCGTACGAAGGGCAAACAATATAACTGCATTGTTCAGCCGCCAAGTGGGCGGTTGCGGCATTTGAATCTGCCATATGAAAAATACTGTTGTTCACAGGTTGACCCGACAGTTTCGGAAAGGGAAAAGGGTTTATTTTTAGGCACTAATAAAACATTTGCTTGCAGTCAAGTTAAGCCTGAGGCATCAATGGCGGGTACTTATAACAATAATTCTGACTGCGTGTATACAATGAGTCATATGGTTGAGCAGCGTTCAACAATAGGCACTATGTCAAAAAATTATAAATATGGTCAAATGGAATCAGAGACAAGCTGTATCGGTGGTAAAAAATCTGGTTCCGATGGTGATTCTGGGACAAATATCACCATTTCCCATTCACATAACCGATTGTATCCAAACGTTTATCGTCCTCTTCGTTTGCATCGCTATGACCGAAGAACTATTATTACCAATCGAGATCGGCAAACATCGTACTGTGTTTTGCAGAACGATTCTAGGCAGCCGCAGCGAGCGGAAGCTCGAAGGCGAGAAGCTGTATTGATGTCATTATGTCGCCCGATATTCATTCGTGTGCCTCGATTATCACCGGAAACAATGTCGAAGCTTAGTCCGTCTTGTTGGCCTCTTTTTGAGGATGACCCAGAAAACGAAACTGGTACCAAGTTTTCTATCTACACGAGCAGCAATCCAAGGTTAACACAATGGCAACGACGTTTTAAAGTTGTATCGGATGACAGTAAAACTAGCACTGATAGCACAAGTGTTATTAACAGAAAGGTTTGTAAGAGGCTAGCTAAGCAGCATCCTAGCCTGAGGCAGATGTTACTTGGCCATGACAGAGATGACTATTCTGTCTGTCGTCTCAAAACAAATGAAGCTATATCGACTAATTATAAGGAACCGCAGCATAGCTGCTTATTACCAGTCTCTTTGACCAACAAACCAAAATCTGTGGATTTTATACGTAATGATCACGTAAACAGATTGAACAATACTATTACTGATCGTCACACTTTTGATAGAGGCAAAGCTCACAGCAGCATAAAGCAAAACTGTATTAGTAATAGTCGAGTTGCGATAAGCGGTTGTGCTAAAAGCATAAGAACTCGTTCTGAGCGGTTAGTAAAGCCAAGTGAGCGATTGCGGCAGTCTGTTGAGTCGTACTCGTTGTTTACCAATGGTAGTTCTGCAAGTTTAACCAACAAAGAAAATTTTGTTTCATTTGCCTCTGGAGGCAATAAATCAGGATCTCAGAAGACCGGTGTGGACGATATCAAACATTTATCTGCGCAGCCAAACTCGAAACTACCAGAAATATTAAACTCAAGCGTGTCTCCAGCGGGCAAGATAACATCCAGCGACGCCGATGGTGTAAAAAAGGGTAGCAATGTCTCATGTCGCCGAGACGTACATCTTCGTAGCGAGAGATCGGCTGCAACCGTTTCAAAGCCTTTGGCATCATCGTTCAATTCTAGTATGGGAGGCGAAATGGCTGCTTTTTCAAATCGTTTAATCGCTTCTGTTGCGAGTGCAACAAATGTATCTGGTGAAGCTTATGTGAAAAACACGCCATCTGTGGTTGGGCGGAGTAGGCGATCATTTGCAAATCGTCATCATCGAAGTTATTCGTCAATCTTAAGACCAGCAAGAGTGCTTCGTACACCGGGTACGATGTCGCCACCGTCGGTAAACAATAAAGCTTGCATTGGTTCGCTGAATTGCAGCACTAAAGATTCAAAATTTAACAAAGTTGGAATGACTTCTTCATCAAATCTAGCAGCCAATCATCATCGCCAGTCTGTGTATGGATCCAATGAATTTATTGGAAGCGATACCAGTAGTTCTAGTTTGTTAAAAAATACTTGTTTTAGCAGCGGTAAACGGATTCAAAACTTAAGTAGAAATCGGACGTCAAAGATTGCTAAAAAAGAGCGATGTAATATGAATTTAAACCATGCATTAACACAACAATCATTAAATGCCGAGTCGTCTAGAACTGTTGGAGTCTCCCCACCGCGACGGTCACCAAGGATAACAAATGACGATCCTATTATTAGAGAAATCGTTTCGTCACAAGAACCAGGACGAAATCGTTGGCTAGTGGAAAGTTTGGTGGCAGTTCGGAATGCAGCTTCTCCCGGATCATCGTTAGTTGTTTCCCCGAAAAACAACAAAAGTAAATATTTTTCCACTACACAATCGGATATAACATGTCACGGATTGGAAAGCGAATGTGACGATGATGATGAATCCGACAAGTCTTTGATTTGTGCAATCGCTGGTTCGGACAATAAGGAGATTAATTTAGTTGCTTTGAGGAAACGGCCAAAGTTTTATCTTAATGAAAGCAGTGATGTTGAAGAAGAAATAAGGCAGTTGAATAATACATCGTCGCACAAAGTGTCGCCCAATAAATGTAATAGGATTCCATCATCAAAGCTAAGCCCCGATAGAACTGCAAAACTTTTGGAGCCTCTCACGATCGATACGACTTCCTCGGTATATGTTTATGAACGGCCCGATAGAGATGATGGGGGTGAAAGTAGTGTCATTACTGACAAAATTTCTTTAAGCAAAAAACCATTTGTGTCGCGACACTCTCCTCGGTTCTCCAGGAATACGCTCTCTCCTGGTGCTACGCCTGGATTGGCAACATCTTACAGTACGCATGTTTCTGTGTCTGGAGCAGTTTTCAGTTCTCCGGAGAAGATGGAAACAAAGGTACGCTCGGTGGCTGGCCCTCGTTCGAAAACTCGTCACTTAAGATCAGTTTCACCAGCGGCTTCGCTTTGCAGTGTACTTTCGTCGACTGATTCTAGCTGCACCACATCCCGAAATGCTACCGGGCGAAGAAGTGCGACCCCACAGGGCTGCAGCAATTCTGCGATTGGGACAGAATTCGCTGAGAAGCTGTACTCAACGTCAAGCAGTTCCAAATCTCCTTTAATGATAGCACAAGACAAGATATCCCCTGCTCGTAATAGTTCGCCATATAAGAGGTTACGGATTATTGTAGGAACAACGACAAGAACAAGGCGTCGCCAAACCACAGGATCAAGGAAAACCGGAGTAGAGTCTATTACCGACAACGTAGATCAACTGATTAGGGAAGAACTTGCAACTGCGACGCCATTCGCCCTTAGTCCAAACGCAAAACTGGTGAGTTGCACAGCTGTCGGTGCCGCTAGTACTCAAACTGGACAATTTAAGGTATTGCCAAGGCGCAGAAAAATTTCTGCCAGCAGTCGCTGTAGAAGTATATCTCGAGCAACTGCAGCTTTAGCAACAAACACTGCTGCAGATCCATTAGTTACATCACCGTTGACTAAGCGTCGAGTTGAACTAGAAAAGGCATCGAGCTTGCTTCAATCTCGGCTTTCGGATGATTTTGTTATAACAAGACATATCCGCGAGAACGAAATTGTGATGACATTTACGGTCTCCGAAGGACGACCGAAACTAGAACCGATGGGCGTTTTTAAACAAGGTAAGTTCAATAGAAACAGAACGAGAAGTGTTTTGTCATAATCGCACATAAGTTTGTGATTTTTTTGCTTATGTCACACATACATTTATGATTTCATTGATGGATTTTTTCAGCTGTTTATCACCGGCGAATAGTAGAATCTCAGTAGGAAATTCAATTAATGTTTGCGAATATTCAGTGGTTAACTGCTCCAAATTTCACAAGGTCAACATGATTTACAAACTAGAGTATCGATTAATAACAACTGCAGCTTTACTGTACAGCATTTTTCGGAGTTGTCGTTTTCTAATCAGACCCATTATAGTGTAAAATGTTCTAATAAAGATAGATTTTGTAATCTGATTAAAGTGAGTCTCTTGTTGTGTAGGCGCTACACTATGGCTTATATGTTGTTGAATCCTTTAACTATTGTCGTTAATTTATGCCTACGACGTCTGTGTCGGTAGTGTTCTGAGATGCAGTAAGTGGGCAAAATATACAGATTAATGACAAAATAGTGAAATTTTATCACCTTAGTTTTACAACGAGTAGATTATTTTCTGCTTAATAGCAAAGCTACTCGGCTTATGCATGTTAATAATAAAAGTATGTTGCGATTCGTTTCGTGCTGTTCGTTCCAACGGTTCATGGGATATAGCATTTTTGTCCGCCTGTGTTTGGTTAGGGTGGCAAATGTCCTCTTGTGTTTCATTTGCTTGAGGGCATTTGTGCATTTTCGAACGGAATACTAGATAGATATATGCAGAGACCCAGTGAACGGAAGCATTCAGCATATGCTTATCAGTAGGATACTCAAGATAAAGAGTGCCGCACCCATAATTGCACATAGGTTTAAAATGGCCAATTCGGTAAAATTATGAATAGTGAATAACGTATGTAGAAATTATCAGTAATAAGCATTGTAAATGTTTGACACTGAACCGGAAATTATTTAATTTAATCTTGAGTGTTAGCGAGGAGTGCTTACTTTTCCTGTGGTAAAATTTGGGACTGTCGGCTTTTATATATTTTTGTGCCCTCTGTGACTCGAAATTGCAATGTTCGCTCGTGTCGCTCTAATCGATAACTTGAAATCTCTATCGAGAACAGATTGCTACTCCATCCCCTCAGCCGATAAAATCAGGATAAAATGGGTCCGACAATCACTAAATTGTAAAAATATATGTAAACTGTTCTCAAAGGGTTATCAACACTTCGTCTCATTTCCAAAGTAAATTACATCTTCTCGCTATAGGTACAGCCGCAAACTGCGAAATTTTGACCTGTATTAAGGAGGCATTTGACTGGACCAAGCCAACGCGAAATTGGTGAGTTGGAGCAAATCATTTGTAACAGCAACGGGGCTGAAGGTGCAAATTTTGGACCATCATTGACGCTCAACAAGGAAACCAAACACGAAATTCAAGCAGCTTAAAAGGGTCATAACCGAACTAAAGCAGATTAATAATGACCTCCAAGAAGGTTCATAAAATGAACCAATTTATATTCTCATTTGCACTACCACTTCCGCAGCAAAATTCTGTCCGCAAGAACCAGTGCCGTATTTTGAATTTCGCTGAATGGTAGACATTTAGCTGACGGAAATAATGCGCATGTAGCAGGGATAACCGGTACCGAAATTCATCAAAAGCGGAACTGTTTATTTGAAAAGGTTGAGGGATCTAATGATGTTTATTTATCAATCAAGAAAATGCCAGCACAAACAATGCCTCACACTACACAGCACTCCGTAAACTGAGTCACACTGAATGTGATTGCAACGCACAGAGACTTGGCAGTTTCGATCTGTCTCCTATCGCCCCTTTTATTAAACGCACGTTTCTTGTATGCTGTTCTGCAGGAAACTTGACGTTATTTTTTTATCTGATTGTAACTGAAAGTATGTTATAATTTTTTGAACAGAATGCTATAAATGAGACAAACTGTGATGCTGCTCGGCGCAATTTCAATTAATGTTATCCTCCTTCGTAAGAACATTTTTAACATTTTGTTTCATTTTCTATGCCCTTAAACTAATTTTTTCCATACTAAGAAAATGTTGTTTCTGCAAAAACATCTGAGTCCTGGAATTTTCCTCAACTCAGAATTTGTCAGTTTTGAAGTTATTTTTGTCAATTCCTCGATTTTTGAGTCAAGTTTGAAGATCATTTTGGTATTTTGTTAGCTCGACAGAGTGGCTCGGAAAATATTTATTTCGACCGTTTCTTTTTCGATTTTTGGGTTACCAATAATTGTTTTGCATTGATGCTGACACATATCAAAAAACGTTTTTCTCTATAATGTTAACAGCATAATCTTAGGCTTTCACATAAATTGATGCAGCTTCCTAATTCATTAACTCACTCAGCTAATTTTTTTACAGCGTTCAGTACAGTTCGTGGATGCTAATTGAACTTAATGTAGTGAGCGACACGACTGAAGGGAAGCATTCTTTGATTAGTCTTATTTGGTAGAGTAATTCATCCCTTATTTATGTGCGCGTGCGGTGCTGCTATTGTTTTTACTTAAGTTGTAGTGTTTGGTCAAGATGGATTTTTGAATGGGCACTTGAAACCCAAAATACACAAAAACAGCAATATATTGAACTGCTAAAGCTCCGGGGTTTTTTTACATTGCGATCCTTTATCCCACCGCGATGGCCTCCTAGATTTTGGTTCTCCCCTCGAGATTTTTTAGCCACTGCTATTGTGCAAAAAGTGAAAGCTTTAGTGATGTTTGTTCCTGCAGAGGAAAATTTGGGCATTTATATTTTTAACCCATCTTACAAACATTTAGTAAATTTTAGTATCGCAGTAAAGTACCTGGCAAAAACTGTGATTATGATTAAATTTACATGGAGACATGAACTGAGGGAACCTGGGGCAGGTCGAAATACCTGGGTGCAACTCGTCTACTTGGAGAAGCCAGATGCAGTTGCAAAAATGGTGTTCTTGTATTACCATTATTTGCGCTGTTGTGTTGGGTCAAAATGGATTATTGAATGGGCCCTGCGGGCCAAAAATCGCTAAAATAGAGGTACATTTCTCCTCAATATGGGTATTATTGATCTCATTTTGTATAGCAATATTTATCCGCTATGGTGTGTGCACATCATGGACCCTAAAATCGCAATAGCGGGTATATATTATTCTCAACTATTCAAACAACATGGTTGATTGATTAAGTTGATGCTCAATATACCTGCTTACGTTCTCTCAGTACCCACCTTGGCAATAAAATAAATTACTGGTTAAAATTATACATTTATTGAGAAAAAACTTTTGAACTTCTTGAGTATCAAACTGTGGTAAATAAAAAATTGGAAAAATTCATTCTTTCTGATTGTTCGAATCTAATGTTTTCTGAGTTGAACGGTACCAAAATTGTCGCAGTATCTTCAAAATTCATTGGGGATATTGTACGCGAAGGTTGATATATGTTATTTAACAAAGTAAATTTCTTTTTCCTATTTTCAGTTGCTGCTAGAAGAACTACAGCATTTAGAAAAAAATGGTCTGAACAATCAAGGGAACTAAGCGTTGATGCTGCTTCAAATTCACTAAAAGAGGCCAAGAAGCGACAGGTTAAGCGAAAGCCTACCTCGTCTAGCACGTCGATCGATATAAACACTACGATTATGGGCAAGCGTCCAGGACCAAAATCGGTTAAACGGCGTCGCGTTTCCGTTGCTTTGGCTCGTGCCAAGACAGCAGCGTCCGAGAGTGTGAACGAAGATAAAGTAAGAATAGTTGTTTGGTATATTTGGTGAGCGCCTAGTTGATTATTGCTAAACGAGCTAAGCTAGTGAGTACGACGTCACGGCCAAGTAATATCGATCAAAGCGTGAAGTTTCGTAATTTATGTTATGGTGCAGAAAAGTATTTTCACCAAATTCTTTTTGGAATATTCTGCTACAGGAGACTGTTGGCAATCGAGTTCTGAAGTGCAACCCATACAGTAGAAAGTGATGACCTGAAATGTTGCTGTTGGCATACTCATTTCATATTCATTGTTGCCGTAGACTCGTACACGCTTAAATGCTGCAGGCAATGGTTCGCATCGCGTAAGAATCAAGCATAGATTGTAATAGTAGATACTACGTTATAAATAAGGACGTTATACGCTGCAATAATAGTGTGCAAAATCATTAATCAATATTTCTATGTTTCAACTAACTTTAGTAAATTTACCTGCTTAGTTAGGTTTTGCAATATTTACGTTATATTGGCTATAATTAGTGATATTTTATTCCAACTGCTAAAATCCTGAGCCGAGCGATCGCAATTTTTTGCGATTGGGTTCTTTCATTTCTGCTGTTATTCGGTCTGCAGTGGTGACACCCCATTTTTCCTGGCATGTCCACAGCCGCCCGAAAAGTTGGGGGGTGACATATCGATAGAAATTTCGAAGTGGGGTATAAATTTTGCTTAAAAATACTAAATATTAATACCATATTTTCATGTACTTATACTACCGTGCATGTATGTCCAAATGAAAAAACGATATTTTATCATTAGAAATAGTGGTAGAAACATTTTGCATACAAACAACATGAATTTCTAGACATGAAAATTTTTGGATTTCGTTGAACATGCCGGTTTCGGCCGATACGGGGGAGCGACATGGAAAAATCTCACGAACGTGGGGGATTGCGAAAGTGAGGGTCCCCAACCCCATTGTAGACAGGTCGGTTTCCAGATCCCACCATGCTCATCAGCACCACTCATCATCTGAAACATTTATGTTCAGCTAAATTCATTATTATTTATTAATGTTAAATTTAATATATTTTTAAACGCTGTTATTCTAATGTTAAAACGCTGTTTTGTAGCCTAAAAATATTGTTAGGACAACAGATAGTGCCAGGAAATGTGGAAATATGTACCATACAGAACAAAATTTTATCAAGTTAAACCCGAGAACATACATGGGGACCCAGAAGCCCTGACTGTTCCGTTTCGCCTTGGCTATGACATTAATATTTTGCATTATAAGATTATATACATATTTTTTTAGCCGATCGGGCGATGATGTTTTACGACTTATTCAGGCGTTGGATTCATTTTTAAACCATAATATGATTTATAGTTTTAATATAATTTTTAGACCACAAAAATATTATTGTTGTCAGAAAAATTGGAACAATAAATCTTCAAAAAATTTTAATGGGCATTGTCATTAGTTAGGGTATGCAAACAATGACTGACTTATAGACACATATTTTAGGTGTACCAGTATGCAGCTAGCTATATAAAATAAAAATATTACTATGTTTCTAACCCAACGGTTTTGATGCAGTATATTTTAATGAATTTGCTACGATTATCTGGAATTAATCCAATTCTATGTGCCATTTGGGATGTATTGTCGACAATGTATTGTAACTTATATTTTGCAGGATGATTCGACTATCATTAGAAAACCTGAAACCGAACAACCAAAACATATTAGTGGTCAACAAGCTATCACTAGTGATGGATCTCTTACGGTACCCGGTGTCGAAACTGTGCAACAACCAGATGACGAGTCAAAGCCGAAACGAAAACGGAAACGTATTGTCAAAGGTAGCTGTACCTGTTTAGTATTCGTTTTCTACGTGTAATGTTATAAGAACCTTAATCATTTTCTATTAAAACTACGTAATATTGTTGAATATTCTTGAGAATGCTGAATCATTATCGGAACGTAGTCAAACGTAGTGGCGATTGTGTGCTGCTGGGGTGAAATCTTTTAAATTTCGTCTCTGTGTGTGATCAGCCTTAACTCGGGAACGACTTAACCGATTTTCATGATCTTGTGCTCATTCGAACCGGTAAAGCAGTGCGTTAAGAAAAAACCAGCTGAGGCATGTTGTTCCTCACTGTGGAACAAGCTAGGGGATTTCCGCTAAGCCGAATAAGCATAAAGATGGCAAGCGCCAATACATTCGCTCATACAAGAATGTAACCTCTAGCCCTCTCCATGATGCAACAACGCTTGATAACATCGTTCAGAATAAAAAACCAAATGGCGGAAAAAAATAACCAAAGTGTCGAAAAAAAGCCATTTCCAAAAATAGGAATTCTAGGAGCGTGACACGATTTTTCGAACTCCATTAACCTCACACATCGCACATTAGGCAAACAAAGCACAAAATGCTACAAAAACATTTTGTATACTTGAACTTACGGCAATCGGTCGAAGGGACAATTGGTAGAAAACAGAAGGGTTGTGAAAATGTAAACAGACTTGGCTTGAATAAATTGTTCTTTGATACAGATATGTTTTCGCTTAGCTAGTCTTGTTCCCACCTACTTTGCCTGCCTTTGCTGACTTCGGAAGTATCCAATTTCTTCCGACCAATTGTCATTTCGACCAATTGTTGTAGTCCTATGTAATATAACTTACGTTGACGAGGTTGATCCTTCCGAATTGTCCAGTGGCTTCTGGTCCGATGAGCGACAGTGATAGCAAGCCACAACGGAACGCGGCTCGGCGACGGTAGAGCAGGTGGTGACGGAAGCCGGAGGCAGCAATCGGAAAAGATGGTAGTCGGCGTCAGCAGGCAAAACTAACGATGGCGCAACGGTGGTATAAAGGGACAACTCGGCATAAGCCAGCCCAGCGTAAAATGTCTTTATGCAATGTCACTTGACGGCAATTCAAAGACGACACTATTACAAAATGTTAATGAGTTCGCCAAAAAATAACATATTATTTGCAAGATACAGACGAAATTGACGTTATTGGTTAATTAATGTTAAATGATTAAATGCTTAACTATTAATAAACTAATATAACGTTACTAGCGTTAGTGTTAAGATAGTGCATTGTTTAGATCCTCAGTACTCAAGGCCGGCCAAGGACCGCCCTAACACAGGAATAAGAGCCGCATGCGCGTGTAGCGGCGGCTCATCACCTGCTTTTCACTTCCACTAACCCGAATGCCGCCCTTAACAGGAGAGGGCACGATGGGCCCGTAATACACATATCGCAGTGGAACACACTCTTCATCCGAAGGTTTGCGATTGAAGCGGTTGTTGCTAACGTAGCGGTAGAACTCGAACGTCGCATGAACACCGTCTTCATCGATGCTTTTAAGGCGTCCCAAATATCACGTTTTGTCGAAAGCCGTAGCATAATATTTGCCAATACGCTCGGCTGGCTGGTTTACGATGTTGTCGCGGATGCCCTTGACCTCCTGGATCATCTTCAGCTTCTCCTCTTCGAGAGGCTCCTTGTCGCTGGCGGCACCGGAGCTGACATCATCGCCCTCATCGTCGCTGCTTTCGTGGCTGATGCTGTCATCGTAGTTATCTTCACTGGCAGATCCACTGTCATGTTCAGTATCGCTATCACCATCGTCGGCTGCGGCCCTTTTCTTTCGTTTGCGTGACTGAGTCTGTTTGGTAACCACGGCCTTCCTTTTGCTGCCCGTTTGCACCGCATTTTTATCCGTAGCCGCGGCAACGGCTTCGTCAGTAATCACGCACCCGTACATTTTTACCCGCAGTTGCCGTTTTTTAGGACCGCTTGGCGTTGTGCACCCAATTTTGGACATCCAAAGGGCCTGCAACGCAGTCGGACTCGGAGACACGCTGCTGGGGGAGCTTAGGCTTGATGCAGCAATGTTTGCAAGGGCAGGCGAAATGTAGATCCACTGACCGCCCGGTGCAACGCCCGGCGGGGTCGCGCGCGCCACAGTGACCGACGGCTGCTGAGAAGCAAGCTCATTGGCAGCAACTTCCGCCTCAGACACGCTTTCCCCCTCAACGTCCTCCATATTATCGGGACGAGCAAGCCTAACCCACCGTTCATGCTTGGCAACGAACTCCGGTTCAAATTTTGATCGACCGTACTTCGTGCGATCATAACGCCAAACGCCCGCCGACCGGAACCCGGATTTGATGTTATCCGCCGACATCCCCTTGTCCCAAATCACAGATAGATTATCGACGAACTGGCGCTTAGTCATCGCACCCGGCGGCCAACCATTCTGAAAAATGCGCTCGTTCAGGCGCTCGGCCCAGTATTTTTTCAGCGGCCCAAAAACGGTCTTTTCTAACACCTGCAGCGTCGTAGTAGTATGGGAGGGAAGCTTGTATGGCGTGATGTTTTCTTCTTGAGCCTTCTTGATGGTTTGCGGGCTGAGATGGGACAGATGACCGTCGAAAATTACGAATAGTGGCCATTGAGTAACGGTACGGCAGAAGGCGCAAAACCAGTCGTGGAAAATGTTGGTGGTCATCCAGCCGAATTTGCTCAGAGCTTACCAGGTTCCTGGGATAGCAGTTCCAGGCGTTCCACTCCACTCTGCAGGAATTGAATTCAGCTGCTTGGATTTGCTGGAATACACAACCAAGGGTGTTTCAGCATTCTAGTAGCGTGATGTTGTCTCGGCCCGTACCAGCTACCACCGCTTCGACCCGTTGGCCCACCAATGTCACTGCTTCCTTGTTCTCTGGATCGAGTGGGAATCCGGACTCGTCAAGATTCCAGATATGTGCTGGTGGGTTTTCGAGCTGGTTGGTGCCCAGCTTAGCGAAGACCGCTTCCATATGGTCATAGAAACCTTCGACAAGGAAGGGATTCCAAATGTTCCTAAACCGAGCGAGCAGCTTTTTACGGCTGAGGTTGTGTCGCGGCATGAAACCCCTCACCCAGTCACGGCTTGGGTACCAGCTACGACTGACGGTTGATTTTGACGGTGAGGTGGCGTCAAACTTGGGATTTTTGATTTCTCGTATTTCGGCGTATTCCCCGATTATGCCACGAATTTGTTTCCGGGAGGGAGCGAAACCGAAGATGCCGCTTTGAATGATGCATTCGACAAGATCGGCTTCTTCGTCGGCCTTCAGCACAGTGCGGCGACCGGATGTTCCTACCGCGGCTCTAGCGCCACTTCTAGCTGCCTTACGATAGCGCAACACCTGACGACCAATGCGATAACGTTTGGCTACAGTATTAAGCTTGGCCCCACCTTCTATTTCATTCAATGCAGTATTGATATCATTAATATTATACTCTCTACGTATCTTTTGATAATTTCTACCTTGGCCGGGCATAGTAATAGCTAAAAACAACAAAATACATTAAGATATCGTGTCATAATAACAAAACTGAGTAGTGCTTTAACTTCGCTGATAAACTCTAGCCGTGGAAAAATTGGAAAATTTGGTTTTTGTTTCCGTCATCTTGGTTTTTTTAACATCCACCAAGAAGACCTCCTCTAGCATTCGCGGCAAGCACCGATAAAATTCAATATCTCATTGCAATTTCTGGAGGGTGTCATTATTCCACTATATCACGAAACTTTGATATTTTCTGTTTGCTGTACACAGTATCGATCCAAATTAGTGCTTTCTAAGTGTCATTGTGAAGTTGCAACCAGCCCAAAAAACTGTGTTTCGTCATAAAAGTATTTAGTGGCCCAGCGCAGTGAAAATGAAAAATACATTTTGAAATCGTCCTAGAAACATGTGTTAAGATTGATTTTGCAAGGTGTGCAAAATTTCGCATAATATGAAAAGTTGTTTTTTCTTCCGTCAAAATCAGCGTGGTTTTCTTAACGCAACGGTATACATCCTCTATCGTTTTTTGTTTGGCGTCCGGTTCCGGTGCCAGGGGTCAAAACGTGGGTTTTTTGCCTCATTTTAGTGTCCTTCACGGAAGCAAGGTTATTTTATCAAAATAAAGGTTTTACCTCATTTTGATACTCTTCACGGATGCAAGATGTTTATTTTAAAACTGTCGAACTTTTTTTCTGGTTGGTTTTATTTCATAGTGAAATGATAAATGCCAATTCCTCTTTTGTTTTTTCGATTAAGGCTCCCGTTCTGGATTTAATGGCTCGGAGATACTGCGGTATGGTGCCCCAATGGTTCATCGACCCAAAATTCGAAAATTTGTTCTGACGTCTTGGGCCGCTGAAAAGTTTCACTTGTGGGTTTTTATCATAACTTTCGAACTTTTTCTTCAATTGGTTTTATTTCATAGTAAAATGATAAATGCCGATTTTTTTTGTTTTTCGATTAAGGCTCTTGTTCTAGAGTTAGTGGGGTTTGAGGTATGGTGCCCCAATGGTTCCTCGACCCAAAATTCGAAAATTTGTTCTGACGTCCTGGGCCGCTCAAAAGCTTCACTTGTGGGTTTTCGGGCATCAGAAACTCATTTCCGGTGTGAGTTTTGCTGCACAGCGCATGATTTTATGGGTACGAAGGTATGGCCCCCCAAGGTTCTTGGTCAGAGATCAAAATAAAAGTTTTTCCCTCATTTTGGTACTCTTCACGGATGCAAGATTTTTATTTTAACTTTCGAACTTTTTTCTCTGGTTGGTTTTATTTCAAATGATAAATGCCGATGTCTCTTTTGTTTTTCGATTAAGGCTCTGGTTCTAGAGTTATGGGGTTTAAGGTATGTTGCCCCAATGGTTCTCGACCCAAAATTTGAAAATTTGTTATGACGGGCGGCTGAAAAGTTTCACTTGGGGTTTTCAGGCATGGGGAACTCACTGTCTGTATTGGTTTTGCCCTGTGACCCATGGTTCTATGGGTACGGAAGTATCGTGCCACATTGGTTCATCGACCCAAAATTCCTAATTTTACTTTTACGTCCTGGGAGGCTGATAGCTTGCACTTGGGGGTTTTGGGGCATAGGAAAATATTGCCGGTGTTAGTTTTGTTCTAATTTGTGCGGTATTGTGTGATATCTACATAGCATATCGACGTATGCGATCGAGAGCTGATTGGCTGTGGACACAAGAGGCGTAGGTGTACCTATGCTTCACTACGTTCTGCCATCTCGATAGAGTTACTTGTTAATAATAATTGCAATAACAGCAACAATGTTGAACAAAATTGTCACCAACTACATGCAATATTAAAAATACTGATACGTGGTAAACTTAAAAAAGCTGTTACAAATAATTAGTGCACTTTCGTTATACTGTGACTCCACTTTAGGTTCGTACACCTTGGCCGTTCTTTGTCAAGTCGGTTCACGATAGTAAAAGCGATTACGCGAATAAATTACGATTTTCCCATTTGCACATGTATACGATTTGCGATGCAGCAACGCATAGGCTCTTTCTGTGGTCACTATTTTGCGATTTAGCATCGCATTTTGCACACCGCTTACAAGTGAAAACGCGGTTACCGATCACGTTTTTTTCTTGTATGCTATAAAACATATATAGACCACGAACATTTTTGTCTGATTCAGAATGTCATGTCATTGGACAGACTTTCGAAATGGACAATGGAGCGCAAATTCCATTCGTACATCGCAAACCATATGTTCGCGCTCGCAAAAATGTCAATACCATTGACAAAAATTTCTACACGAATTAATTCGTGATTTTGACAAAAGGAACAAGCTTTTTGTATGCACCTAAAGTGGAATTATGGATTAATCGGGACATAAGTAGTTGTCCATCTTTGTAGATTTGTTGTGCTGGTGTGTTTGTTTTAAGTAAATTCTTTTTAATCTGGATTTAATTCTCGTTAAAATACAATACGAAATGGATATTGTTTTACATAGAGTTATATCGCCGATTCAGCCAGCGGGCTGATCATTGAACATATAGTTGGTCGTCGATTGTTTACTATTATGTTTTTCTTTGCTTTAGAATTTCCGTATTTTGAGCCAAGTCAAACCGTGCAACCTGGTGGTAAATCGAAACAAACAGGCAAAAGGCAATACATGTTTCCGCGCAGCAGCAACAAGACCTCAAAAAAGCCGCAGTCAATAGCGAGGAGTCGTGCTAATGGAAAGCGGCGGAGGTCAAATGCAAAACAAGCTCGAAAGAAACACGCCGGATCATGCGACGCCGTGAGCTTAACATCCAACGGAATTTGTGGTATGGCAACAACATTCCTGTGCAACGGGTCCTCAATTTTTTATTTAGTTTTTATAACAGTTAACGGAAAATTGCATATAGTGTGTGATTTGAAATTCTTCCGATGCATCTGTGATTGCCATTATAAGACGTCATAATAAAAATATAAAGGGATGTACTAACCACCTGTTTTTGTTTCTTGACACAGTTGAAGTGGTCACAGCGTTTCATTAGCAATATTTTTTTATATTTTAATGCGCGAAATGCCGTTGTGGTCATATTTGGCCAATTAATTTATCGCTGAAGACATAAATGTTTTTTCGCAGTAACATGTTATGATTGACTTACTTTCAACAATATTAGAACCTCATATTTTGACAAATTTATCGATATGTGCATAATGTTATCTTCATATCGCACGGGTTTCTTGTACTTGCTTGTTTTCTACATTTTAGTAAGTGACTTTAAAAATGTATTGCTAAGACTAGACTGGAAGGTGTTTTCCCCATAGTAGCAAGTCGTCTTAGATCTATTTTCACTCTTTAAGTTTTTATCTCATAACATGCGGATGAACAGACAGAATGATGTTTTGCAAAGTAGTTGGGGAGTTTTTATGTCTAATCCCCACTTCGGAAATTAGCACAAAACTTGACGGTGCACCACGTGACTTAGCATTCGATTTCTTGTTCCCATAATTATTAATTATTGTGTTGTATTCTGTATTATAGACGTGTTGGATACAAACTGTGACGAATTTGAACCCAGTAGCAGTACTCCTGATAACCTAGAAGAAGCGCCAAGCGGATCCCGGCAAGAACAGCTTCAGTCATCTCCGTTGTCACCTAGAAGCTCAGCCAGACTGCAGCAGCAGCAATATAGTTCGGAAAAGATTGAACCGTTGAGTATGGAATCGAAATCCGCTTTGCACAATAGTTCTAGATCTTCGACATCTAATTCAATAACACAACCGTCCACCAGTACTTGTTTGATGGTATCTTATCCAATTACCAGGCGGTCTGCCGCGTTTCCGCGCATTAGCCGCATTTCCTTATTAACGAAACCTAGCTGTAGATTTCATCCGAGCGGTCGAGATTGCTCTCATTCTGAGTTATTACCGCGCGGAACATCAAAGGACACTGGATGTGTGCCGTTAGATTCAGACCTTAACACTAATTGGCACAATCAACGAAGTAATGCTTCCGAGGATAAAGGCAGCACAGGTGGCCGGAGTCGCACGAACAGCCGTCAAGACAGTAGTCCAGGTGCGCAACAGGAGAGCCGCGGTGGAGCAGATTCTTTAGCTGCTGAACCTGCTGAAAATTTCGCTTGCAGTAACTTCGACGAACTTTATGGTGAACATTTGAAACTGAAGCATGCAACACGATCACAATCTACTAGCGGAATAGAATCAGATGCTTCGGTAAGCTTACTTACTACATGCTGGAGTCTCCACATAGAGGGGAGGGTAGCTCAGAATTATCGACCCCTACCAGCTCAAACTACCAAGTAAATTTAGGTTTCGCTGTAGGTGAACTCCCAGGTATTTTGAGGTGACATCAAAAATGACCCTCGTAACAAAAATGATTACAACAAAGAAGACAATTCTATTGTTTATGTTTCGATTATTTATGATATACCTATCGCCTAGGTCGGTCAATTCGTAACAACCGTGAAAACTGAATTTTGAAGAGATAATTAAAAAAAGAAATAAACAAATCAATAATCGAAACTAGAATCAGAATATTAATCCATATGTATGTATTAAATTTGCATTATCTTGATCTCCACAAGACATTACAAACGAGCAAAAATTCGTTTGGACTGTCGACGTCGCAGGATTCAAGTTGGACGTAGGCAGAAGTAGTAAAACGCACAACTGGGGAACTTTCTCTCTGTGGCAAAAAAATTTTAATGCATCATCCTTCTTTTGTATAGAGCTGTAATTTTTAGTACAAAAATTACGTATTTTCGTCTGATTTATTGCACCGAAGGCCCAACGGCAGTTGGGAAAATTGAGTAAAATGAAGCGCTGAAAATACAGTTTTTAGAATTTAAACAACGGCACAACGATGACATAAGCATGACAAACACAATAAGATGCATTTATAATTATACCCGTAGTTAACTTGGGGGCACTGTTTTTCCATAGGTAATCTTGTGCAGAAATCCATCAGATATTTTTTGGTTGGAGCTGGAGGGCGAGCTCAAGGCCCCCATGCTTAATTTTGATATGCACTAAATGATTTTTAACAGCATCATCTTAAACATGCAGGTCCCCCTTAAAGTGCTCCGGATAGAGTGATTTGTTTATAAAACTGATGATATGGAAAGTTACGGTCAGCAATGAAATAAGATTTGAAAATCTGTTAATTTCTCGCGAACTATTCGCAAACAATCGCGTACTTTTCGCGAAAAATATGCTTTTTATTTCTGACTGTAACTGGAAATTTTTGCAATTTCTCTTTTTCGCCTTTTTTATAAATTATAGTTACAATAATTAAGTGCTCAAAAATCAAACGAAGTTTCGATCGATTTTGATCGTTTTCGTTTAAAGTAAAATCAATCTTTTGCGATTAATTTAATGGATTTTCGGATTTTAATTGATTTAAAATAAAAAATAATATATAAATGTTAGCTAGCTATTAATATAACGAATTTCGGTTGCGTGAAAATAAAAAATAATTCAATGAAAAATGTTAGGTGGCGTTAAATGTACGGAATTCATTTAAACCAAGATTAATCGATTTCGGCTTCGTTGGATTTTATGTGCACTTAATTCTGATTGTAACTGTACACCGTTCAGCGCTATGCTGTATAAAATCAATCTCGACTGGGTGGTCAGCTATATCTACATAAAAGTATGGAGTAATTACAAATTGTCAATCGTCACGCCGTCATCCTGCAGCTATATAGAGGTGAACTGCTAGACAAACCAACAACAACCAAATAACTCGAGCGGCTGCCAAGATATTGCCGTTTTCCTGTATATTGGGCATTATGGGTCCATTAAAAAAGATATTTTGATTGTATTACGCAGCGTAAATAACGACAATCGCTGTACACATTGTGTCTACGTAGAGGATGAATTGTTTTACTAAATGAGGCCAATAACACCAATATAGCTTTAGCGGTTGCGGAGGCATTGGCGTCCGTTTTCGTGTATTTCGGATCTCACAGCCTCTTTCAAAAACACGATTTTGACCAAATCCTGCAACATTTTCAATTACAACACAGGTAAGCCATATTCAGATACAGAGAATATTAATACATTTACAAAATGAACCCAATATCACCCCTATCTATACTGTTTATGGAGATTGGCCGTTTTCGTGGATTTCGAGTCTCGTGGGCCTTTTTAAAAACTCTTTTGGAACGTAATTCTGGACCTAAAAGTGACATTATTGTGCAACGTATGTATATAAAGTTTTGTATAGAGACTTTATACCTCTATAGAATACATCTGATTTGGCCGAAATATCTGAACCGCTTGTTGGGTATAGCCAAGAATATGTTTTGTCGAACCCGTGTTTGACCCGACCCGAGTCCTTTCGATCCTCTTTTGCGGTCCGAAGAAGTTGGAATCTGTATTCGCGTCTAATAAAAGGTTACAAATAGATTTTTAAATTATTCAGCTGTTGCACAATTCAATTGGCTCAGTTAAATTCAAGTTATATATGTCTTTTCAAAAAATACCAGAAACGGAGACCGTCGAAATTTAACACTTTGGTCAGTGACAATACTTCGGTACGCAAGTTTCACGCACTACGCAGAATTCATTTATGTATCTACGCCACAGTTGTGCCAAAATCCTCTCAGAAACACCTGAGAAATCAATCGCTTTTTAAAAACTTTAGCAATGTGAATTTGCCAAAATGTTTTTGTTGGTCGTGGTTTCCGGAAACCGGGTCTATCATCCCAGTTTGAGATATGTCGTATTTAAATTTTTTTGAAAAGTAGTTATTGTTCAATTACTATTTTAATAGTCAATAAATTAGCCATAAGCACCCAAAACTATATATATACTGGCCTGTTCATTCTCGGGGGAAAATTAAAAGTGAGGGGGGATCAATCTTGCTTAAAAGTACTAAATATTTCCATATTTTCATGCATTTTTACTACCTTGAATGTATTTTCAAGCTAAAAACGATATTTTAGCATTATAAATAAAGATAATTAATGTTTAAAACAATTTGCAAGCAAAAAGCATAAATTTGCAGGCATAAAAAATTTTTGGAATCAGTTAAACATGGGGGTTTCGGCCGAGTGGGGGACATGGGGGAAATCTTACGAACATGGGGGATTTGGAAAGTTGGGGGTCCCTCCACCCCCACTGTAGACAGGCCAGTATATATGGGTCATTTCACGAAACCATGTACTTTTGAAACACCACTTTTTGAAGCCAAAATGAAACGTTTTCGAATGTACAGTGTCTAGACCCCTTCCGATGTAAAAAACCCTGAATATTTCGAATATCGAGGTCTCTATACAAAACGAGCTACCTGAAACCTGCTACAGGGGTTGGAAAGGGGCCCCCTGGGGGTCAAATTTTAATCCGAAATAAGTCATTATTCTGTAGTGTTGACGGAGTGACACGCGAACCATGGTCTGTTTTTATGCAAGTCCATCCAAAATGGCCTAGTCAAGCCATTTGGAGCACTTGCGACCTAAAATTGATGCTGCTAGGGCATTATTGGGGTTAAAATCGACCAATTTAGAACAAGCCTGTCGCAGAAGTTTTTCTACCGCAACGGAGACAGCACCTACAGATACCATTTTATGCTCACAAACCAACCATGACCGGGGGACGTCTGAGAAAAAATTTCAGGCAGATCCTTAGGCCTCGTAAAAAATGGCACCCCGATATGTTGAGTCGGGGGGGCTACACCTCAGGTCGGGGGGGGCTACAGCTTCCTACAACATGCAACGCGCCAAACTTTAGCTACTTCTATACATTCTAGATGTAAGCTGGCGTAAAACAAATACAATTGATCTATGACCAGTTTACATTTACGTGATGATACCAAGGACAATGCGTGTAATAGATGTGCGGGCAGGCAGAAGGGTTTCCTAGCTGCCCAGTTAACAGCACGGCCCCATATCATAGTGCAATGATGATGAACTTATATACTAATATGATTCTTGCGACCTTCGATTACTTTTATTATACATGCGGTCGGGGGGCTACATTTTCATTAAAAATTTTTAACACGGGTCGATTCTAGTGGGGCTTTACGATGTTTATATTCGGCCTATTGTAAGACTGTATGCTAAATTTGGCTTTTTTAAACTTAAGTTTGGTCAGGTCGGGGGGGGGCTACATTTTGCATACCCCATTTTTGGCATTTTATGACCTTCGACCTCATAATGAAATAACACATGGACAGACGCTGATATTATTTTTTTTCAATAACACTTGTACTGATTGCGATTACCGTTATATAGCATTTTTGGCGCTAGTGCACTTTTACGTTATTTACCAGCGTCTGAAAGCTGCCAGATTTGACCTTGGTCGGGGGGCTACATGTCACGAAAAAAATTTTCGGAAGCTTGACGTCAGCTTCAGTGTCGATGCTTACTCCCAAGTTTTTCCGGAAAAATTAGCAAATACCAATGGATCACAGTGAAATGAAAAACACATATATGTACCACGTGCTAGCGATACGGCGAACGTTTATATTAGGACATGTGTTTTTGGCTTCATTTAGCCAACCCGGGTTGAGGGCCTCTGGCTCCTGCTATGTTTGGGGTACAGAGGTCCCCCATACCTCGTTATGATCGTCGGATATGGTATTACTACATCTCCCAGCGACATTAAATTTCCTTACAAAAGACTGGTGGTATAGGCCAAAAAGTGCCGATGTAGCCCCCCCCGACTAAAATGACATGGTTTCGTGAAATGACCCATATCATGTATATATATATCAGGGAGTAACCGGAACTGGAACCAGCAACCGGAACCGTCCATTTAAACCGGATCCGGAAACGGAATCGAAACCTGGTCTTCGAACCTTATATATGGTAAAACATATGAAAAAAGAAATGAAGGCACAGTGGATTTAGAATATATTAAAAGAGATTTTACATTAAACTTAATGTATTACGATGACATTATTGCTTTTCTGAAACTTTAAAGAGACTGAGGAAGCTAATATTAATTATTTATCGATCAATATGTCGGTTTTTGGACACTGAGCGCAAAAAATGCCTTCCACTATACACACTTGGGTATACTGCGTTAAACTGAATGTGCTTACAACGCATGGAGCGTAGTATAAACACTTTCGCTCTACCTCCAGTCGTCTCCTTTTACTACACATACGTTTGGTACATGTTTTTCTGTAGGAAATTGGAAATTATTGGTTTGTATGGTTCTAAGAGAAAATAATAGAAGGTAATTTTCTGATCAGTGGTCAGAGACACTGTTTAGGCTAACGTTGGACAAACAGTGCCCGTCAGTTATTTGATAATGATGATAACTTTCTAATCAGAATGCTATAAATGAGACAAACTGTGATGCTGCGCTCACAATTTCAATAAATGCAGTTCATTGCCAAGAACGCAGTTTCTGGCTGCGTTTCAGATAACGTTAGTTTACTTCTATGTAGACTGATTTACAAAGTTTACAAGCACAGTGGCTGGTTCTTGATGTAATTTATGTTAGCCAAGCTTACGCTGAGTACTTCTACGTAGTCCATACTTTGTTACCAAGTTGGACCGTTTTATTTCGAACATATCCCGCGGACTTCTGAATGTGCAAAATAGCTGCTACAAGCATCGATGTGGCTTTGTTTTGTTAACAAACTCTTGCAGGTCAAGATGAAAAATTCCTACTGAATTTGTGCGCCCTACTTACGTCTCACACTGCAAATTGCTGAGTTAATGCTTTCTTTTGCTTGGTTGTGTTGAAACTTAATCATTGTATTCATACATTACATATGTTTGGACCACGGACGAAGCAAAAATGTGGAACATTTCAAACAAAATTTTTAAACCGGAATTCCGGTTCCGGTCTGGTTTTTGCCCTTTGCCGGAACCGCAAGCGGAACACGACATCAAAAATGACCCTCGTAACAAAAATGATTACAACAAAGAAGACAATTCTATTGTTTATGTTTCGATTATTTATGATATACCTATCGCCTAGGTCGGTCAATTCGTAACAACCGTGAAAACTGAATTTTGAAGATAATTAAAAAAAAGAAATAAACAAATCAATAATCGAAACTAGAATCAGAATATTAATCCATATATTAAATTTGCCATTATCTTGACCTCCACAAGACATTACAAACGAGCAGAAATTCGTTTAGACTGTCGACGTCGCAGGATTCAAGTTGGACATAGGCAGAAGTAGTAAAACACACAACTGGGGAACTTTCTCTCTGTGGCAAAAAATTTTAATGCATCATCCTTCTTTTGTGAAGAGCTGTAATTTTTAGTACAAAAATTACGTATTTTTGTCTGATTTATTGCACAGAAGGCCCAACGGTAGTTGGGAAAATTGAGTAAAATGAAGCGCGGCCTGCTGAAATACAGTTTTTAGAAAGTAAACAACGGCACAACGATGACATAAGCATGAGAAAGATGCATTTATAATATACCCGTAGTTAACTTGGGGGCACTGTTTTTCCATAGGTAATCTTGTGCAGAAATCCATCAGATATTTTTTGGTTGGAGTTGGAGGGCTAGCTCAAGGCCCCCATGCTTAATTTTGATGTGCACTGAATGATTTTAACAGCATCATCTTAAACTATTATGCAGGTCCCCCTTAAAGTGCTCCGGATGGAGTGATTTGTTTATAAAACTGATTATATGGAAAGTTACGGTCAGCAATGAAATAAGATTTGAAAACCTGTTAATTTCTCGCGAACTATTCGCAAACAATCACGTACTTTTCGCGAAAAATAAATTTTTGCAATTTCTCTTTTTCGCCTTTTTTATAAATTATAGTTACAATAATTAAGTGCTCAAAAATCAAACGAAGTTTCGATCGATTTTGATCGTTTTCGTTTAAAGTAAAATCAATCTTTTGCGATTAATTTAATGGATTTTCGGATTTTAATTGATTTAAAATAAAAAATAATATATAAATGTTAGCTAGCTATTAATATAACGAATTTCGGTTGCGTGAAAATTAAAAAAATAATTCAATGAAAAATGTTAGGTGGCGTTAAATGTACGGAATTCATTTACACCAAGATTAAACGATTTCGGCTTCGTTGGATTTTATGTGCACTTAATTCTGATTGTAACTGTACACCGTTCAGCGCTATGCTGTATAAAATCAATCTCGACTGGGTGGTCAGCTATATCTACATAAAAGTATGGAGTAATTACAAATTGTCAATCGTCACGCCGTCATCCTGCAGCTATATAGAGGTGAACTGCTAGACAAACCAACAACAGCCAAATAGCTCGAGCGGCTGCCAAGATATTGCCGTTTTCCTGTATATTGGGCATTATGGGTCCATTAAAAAAGATATTTTGATTGTATTACGCAGCGTAAATAACGACAATCGCTGTACACATTGTGTCTACGTAGAGGATGAATTGTTTTACTAAATGAGGCCAATAACACCAATATAGCTTTAGCAGTTGCGGAGGCATTGGCGTCCGTTTTCGTGTATTTCGGATCTCACAGCCTCTTTCAAAAACACGATTTTGACCAAATCCTGCAACATTTTCAATTACAACACAGGTAAGCCATATTCAGATACAGAGAATATTAATACATTTACAAAATGAACCCAATATCACCCCTATCTATACTGTGTATGGAGATTGGCCGTTTTCGTGGATTTCGAGTCTCGTGGGCCTTTTTAAAAACTCTTTTGGAACGTAATTCTGTACCTAAAAGTGACTTTATTGTGCAACGTATGTATATAAAGTTTTGTATAGACTTTATACCTCTATAGAATACATCTGATTTGGCTGAAATATCTGAACCGCTTGTTAGGTATAGCCAGAATATGTTTTGTCGAACCCGTGTTTGACCCGACCCGAGTCCTTTCGATCCTCTTTTGCGGTCCGAAGAAGTTGGAATCTGTATTCGCGTCTAATAAAAGGTTACAAATAGATTTTTAAGTTATTGAGCTGTTGCACAATTCAATTGGCTCAGTTAAATTAAAGTTATATGTGTCTTTTCAAAAAATACCAGAAACGGAGACCGTCGAAATTTAACACTTTGGCCAGTGACAATACTTCGGTACGCAAGTTTCACGCACTACGCAGAATTCATTTATGTATCTACGCCACAGGTGTGCCAAAATCCTCTCAGAAACACCTGAGAAATCAATCGCGTGTTTAAAAACTTTAGCAATGTGAATTTGCCAAAACGTTTTTGTTGGTCGTGGTTTCCGGATACCGGGTCTATCATCCCAGTTTGAGATATGTCGTATTTAAATTTTTTTGAAAAGTAGTTATTGTTCAATTACTATTTTAATAGTCAATAAATTAGCCATAAGCACCCAAAACTATATATATACTGGCCTGTTCATTCTCGGGGGAAAATTAAAAGTGAGGGGGATCAATCTTGCTTAAAAGTACTAAATATTTCCATATTTTCATGCATTTTTACTACCTTGAATGTATTTTCAAGCTAAAAACGATATTTTAGCATTATAAATAAAGATAATTAATGTTTAAAACAATTTGCAAGCAAAAAGCATAAATTTGCAGGCATAAAAAAATTTTTGGAATCAGTTAAACATGGGGGTTTCGGCCGAGTGGGGGACATGGGGGAAATCTTACGAACATGGGGGATTTGGAAAGTTGGGGGTCCCTCCACCCCCACTGTAGACAGGCCAGTATATATGGGTCATTTCACGAAACCATGTACTTTTGAAACACCACTTTTTGAAGCCAAAATGAAACGTTTTCGAATGTACAGTGTCTAGACCCCTTCCGATGTAAAAAACCCTGAATATTTCGAATATCGAGGTCTCTATGCAAAACGAGCTACCTGAAACCTGCTACAGGGGTTGGAAAGGGGCCCCCTGGGGGTCAAATTTTAATCCGAAATAAGTCATTATTCTGTAGTGTTGACGGAGTGACACGCGAACCATGGTCTGTTTTTATGCAAGTCCATCCAAAATGGCCTAGTCAAGCCATTTGGAGCACTTGCGACCTAAAATTGATGCTGCTAGGGCATTATTGGGGTTAAAATCGACCAATTTAGAACAAGCCTGTCGCAGAAGTTTTTCTACTGCAACGGAGACAGCACCTACAGATACCATTTTATGCTCACAAACCAACCATGAGCGGGGGACGTCTGAGAAAAAATTTCAGGCAGATCCTTAGGCCTCGTAAAAAATGGCACCCCGATATGTTGAGTCGGGGGGGCTACACCTCAGGTCGGGGGGGGGGCTACAGCTTCCTACAACATGCAACGCGCCAAACTTTAGCTACTTCTATACATTCTAGATGTAAGCTGGCGTAAAACAAATAAAATTGATCTATGACCAGTTTACATTTAAGTGATGATACCAAGGACAATGCGTGTAATAGATGTGCGGGCAGGCAGAAGGGTTTCCTAGCTGCCCAGTTAACAGCACGGCCCCATATCATAGTGCAATGATGATGAACTTATATACTAATATGATTCTTGCGACCTTCGATTACTTTTATTATACATGCGGTCGGGGGGGCTACATTTTCATTAAAAATTTTTAACACGGGTCGATTCTAGTGGGGCTTTACGATGTTTATATTCGGCCTATTGTAAGACTGTATGCTAAATTTGGCTTTTTTAAACTTAAGTTTGGTCAGGTCGGGGGGGGGGCTACATTTTGCATACCCCATTTTTGGCATTTTATGACCTTCGACCTCATAATGAAATAACACATGGACAGACGCTGATATTATTTTTTTTCAATAACACTTGTACTGATTGCGATTACCGTTATATAGCATTTTTGGCGCTAGTGCACTTTTACGTTATTTACCAGCGTCTGAAAGCTGCCAGATTTGACCTTGGTCGGGGGGGCTACATGTCACGAAAAAAATTTTCGGAAGCTTGACGTCAGCTTCAGTGTCGATGCTTACTCCCAAGTTTTTCCGGAAAAATTAGCAAATACCAATGGATCACAGTGAAATGAAAAACACATATATGTACCACGTGCTAGCGATACGGCGAACGTTTATATTAGGACATGTGTTTTTGGCTTCATTTAGCCAACCCGGGTTGAGGGCCTCTGGCTCCTGCTATGTTTGGGGTACAGAGGTCCCCCATACCTCGTTATGATCGTCGGATATGGTATTACTACATCTCCCAGCGACATTAAATTTCCTTACAAAAGACTGGTGGTATAGGCCAAAAAGTGCCGATGTAGCCCCCCCGACTAAAATGACATGGTTTCGTGAAATGACCCATATCATGTATATATATATCAGGGAGTAACCGGAACTGGAACCAGCAACCGGAACCGTCCATTTAAACCGGATCCGGAAACGGAATCGAAACCTGGTCTTCGAACCTTATATATGGTAAAACATATGAAAAAAGAAATGAAGGCACAGTGGATTTAGAATATATTAAAAGAGATTTTACATTAAACTTAATGTATTACGATGACATTATTGCTTTTCTGAAACTTTAAAGAGACTGAGGAAGCTAATATTAATTATTTATCGATCAATATGTCGGTTTTTGGACACTGAGCGCAAAAAAATGCCTTCCACTATACACACTTGGGTATACTGCGTTAAACTGAATGTGCTTACAACGCATGGAGCGTAGTATAAACACTTTCGCTCTACCTCCAGTCGTCTCCTTTTACTACACATACGTTTGGTACATGTTTTTCTGTAGGAAATTGGAAATTATTGGTTTGTATGGTTCTAAGAGAAAATAATAGAAGGTAATTTTCTGATCAGTGGTCAGAGACACTGTTTAGGCTAACTTTGGACAAACAGTGCCCGTCAGTTATTTGATAATGATGATAACTTTCTAATCAGAATGCTGTAAATGAGACAAACAGTTTCAATAAAAACAGTTCATTGCGAACAACGTAGTTTCTGGCTGCGTTACAGATAACGTTACTTTACTTCAATATAGACTGATTTACAAAGTTTACAAGCACAGTAGCTGGTTCTTGATGCAATTTATGTTAGCCAAGCTTACGCTAAGTACTTCTACATAATCCATACTCTGTTACCAAGTTGGACCGGTTTATGTCGAACGTACCCCGCAGACTTCTGATTGTGTAAAATAGCTGCTACAAGCATCAATGTGGCTTTGTTTTGTTAACAAACTCTTGTAGGTCAAGATGAAAAATTCCTACTGAATTTGTGCGCCCTACTTACGTCTCACACTGAAAATTGCTCAGTTAATGCTTTCTTTTGCTTGGTTGTGTTGAAACTTGATCATTGTATTCATACATTACATATGTTTGGACCACGGACGAAGCAAAAATGTGGAAAATTTCAAACAAAGTTTTTAAACCGGAATTCCGGTTCCGGTATGGTTTTTGCCCTTTGCCGGAACCGCAAGCGGAACACGATTTTCGCCGGAACCGGAATTCCGGTTGCTCCCAGTTATATATATATATATGTATGAAGTAACAATTTGTCACTACAAGAAGCTGCAATAACGTGTTTTTGAGTACAGTATTAAGTGTTTGTAATGTTAATGTTGTAAGTAAACCAGATGGACATGTTATTCCTGGTAAGCTTATAACAACAGCCAAAGATTATCGGTGCTCGCTCGATGCTCTCTAGCTGCTTAAATCGTCGTATATGACTGCTCGCCCTATGTTCCTTCACTCGCTCGTTCTAAAAGCGGCAACCATTTCTGGCACGTACTGTACATTTATAATATATTTTTTTATTTGAAAATTCTTTTAGATTCGAAGATGGGAAAAAACTGTGTCGCCTAAAAACAGCAGCGCAGTTGAGGTTAGATTGTCAGATACTTTATTAACCTTGAAAAGTAGCAATTAGTTACTGGCCAAGCAACTGCGAGGGGCGTTACGTTATAGAACGGATTAGGCTTGGTAATGCAAGCTTAGTTTAGGGCATTGTTTTACGCGTGTTACTAGATGTGTCTGGAGCGCGATGAAATTCTCTCCCTAGTGATGCCAGCGGACCGGTCCGGACCGATCTTAAAAATTCTTTGGCCCGGACCGCCTGAACGGACAAGACCGTTTAAAGTGTTCTAATCAGACGGTAAATTCACAAATTTTTTCCACATCAAGTTTGATACATAGAGTTGCTGTGTAGTTCTTTAACATGTGTTGCGATAAAATTTCTATAGACATAATGTAAATCAAAACTGTCTTTGAACATAAGTTTAAGTGAATTTGGTAGACCGTTGCACAAAAATTTTTGTTTGTTACCTGAAAAAAATGTTTGACTAAAATGTGGTCGGTCCGACCTGATGAAAATTTTTATGGTTACACCACTATATTTGAGTAGTAATATAAACTTTATATCTCCTGCGGAGAATATAGACTAGGTAGTTCGTTAGTGTGTATTATCGTGTGTTCAAATCCTGTGCATCTTAGTCGAAGCTTTCTGATGTCTTGAAGTATCATCCATACTGGTGGCTGCGGACTGCTCCAGACGGTTTATCAGCCAAATATTTCTCAGTTATACTGTGACAGTGCAGATTCAAAAATATTTATTTCCAGGGTGGAATTTATGTTTGGCATAAATTAAAGTGATGCTCTAGTGCGTGTATACGTAAATAAGCATATAGTGCTTTAACTAAACGTGGTGCTACATGTGCACGTTTTTCTTGGTTTCTGGTTGCTAGGTATTTGTCTATATCAATTAAAGTTAGAACTTGTTGGAAAAATTGAGGACACATTTCCATCCAATAAAATAACTAAAATATTTCGTACTACAGAACCTAATATTTTAGTAGCGCACGTTTTTGGGAATTTTTTCTCACTTTGAATTTAGAACACAGAGTTATAATAATTTCTTAATAAATGTTAAAATAACATCTCTAAAAACATAATGTAAGTCAAAACTGACTCTGTACAAAATGAGTCTCAGTGGACTAGGAAAATTTTTTGGGCATTAAAACTTTATATCTTTTGGTTTGAAATAAATATTTCGCTTAGTAGGTACGTACCGAAAGATTTTCCCAGATTGCATCACTAATATCAAGAGTTCATGATAAATCCGTAAAGAACAGTGTGACACTCATGCCACACTACAATATATAAGTTATGGGGAAGACGCGATCCATTTTTCCAGAAGTTGTATTACTTTGCAGTGGGGGAGTGTCAGACTTGTCCAGCCCCTCCACCCCGCTTTTGTCCTGCCTTTCCTACTTTTGTTCTCACTTTCCTCTACCTCAAGTTTTGATTTTTAGGACAGGACAAAAGTGGGAAACTTATGCCCACGAAAACTGGTACAACTAATAGAAAAAACATCATCTCACAGGACATATTAAGTAACGAGGCATGGGTGTCACACTCTTGTTCCAGTTTTCATCATGAACGCGAGTACGGGAAATACGGCCGCATTTTATGTGCTCGTTTTTTATATGAAAAGGGTTTATAATATGCACCAGTAAAAAACTAGTAATGCAAGTTCAGTTCGCAGACGCTGGATGTTCGGATTCACTCTGTGGTGTTAGCGCTTGAACAGCGGAGTGAAAATAAGGACTTGCTTTTACGAGCTGTGACCTTATTTTCGACTCCCTAAAAGGCGAATCCTCCATTGGGCTCAACTCTGTTTCCCAAATATTTAACAGAACAATGCAATTGTCGAATGTTGGCTTCGAAAGTTTGCTAACATTGACAACTGAAATGTACAGTACGCGCCAGAAATGACTGTAACATTTCGAGAGAGCGATGCTTGCTTAAGATTTCATAAATATTTATGTTAATAACAAATTTATTTCGAGCGAGTCTCCTATAAACGCAAAACGATATAAATGTTTCAATATTGCTGTTAAAAACCAAAGTCAAACATTTGTGTTGGTCTTGACCTTGGTGTGTCAGGAAACAGACCAGTGCATTTAAAAGAAAACGTTATCACGCGTACGTGCAACCGTTAAATTATGTAAACAAGGGAAAATATCCTTTACTAGAACGAAAAAAGAAACCTTGGACAAGAATATTATTGGACATATATAGCATTAGGTAAGGTGTGCTTAATCGGCTATGTGAAGCAGGGTTGTCAGTGAAATGCTTTTGTACTAACAATGAAATACTGAGGTAGTACGTTTAGGTAATGGTTGTATGACGGTTATAGTACTTTATTGTCCCCCAAATTCCAGTATATCGCCCCATAGGCATTTTCGGTTCACCAGTTCCTAACAGAGGGAACCCCAGGTATAATTTTGGTAGTTTGGAGAAGCCAGTAATATATGGAAACTTCTTAGTTTTAAGCCCATATGATCTCACACTGCCACCAAAGCAACGCTCTTTTAACGCATAACTTTTTTCGGCTACATAAAGGCAAAAATTAATGCTGCTGGGTGAACAATCTCAGCACAGATTCATATTCTGTGTTGAATAATAATTTATGTCTCCACTGTAGTAACTTTTCCATTGTGTGCATTTTTTTGCTTTATTGTGTTTTAGACGAACGCATGAAAATGCTTGTTCAAAGCTCTGACTGCCGAAGTGTAAGTACCATCTAAAGTGAAATAATATCGTTTCAAATCTTTTTATCTGCGTTTAGTATATAATATATATGGTCAAAAATGCAGTTAAGATATTAACTGTAAATAAAACACTGGCAACCCACGTTTCCGGCGTTAGGGTAGCTGACACCATATGCCCTGCCGCAGACACCTATTGGCCACCACCTCCCCTTCCCACATTTCCCTAAAGTTTGACCCCTTAAATTTTTTATTTTAATCTAGAGAAATTTTTAGATCCCACCAACGTAATATGCAAGAACCAATAGGCCTGGATTTTGTGATTGAAGAACATGGGTGGGGTGTAAATTTGGTGGTCCAACAACATAGCTGATGTATAAGTTGGTGGTCCAATAACGTTTGAGGCTGGATTTGGTAGTCCACGAATATGGGTGGGGTAGTAATATTGACCCAGTTAGTCATAAACCTGAGGGGTATAGGCGATAACGTCACCAGTTCTTCACAGATTCGACCGCAGTGTCACCCTCTTCAGCAGGATCGACCATCATGAACTTTTTATAGTAATGCTGCAATGTTATGTTTTGCTATATGTTATATCCACGCGTTTAAAGTATTTCCTTTATTAACTGTCGCGCCTTAGCCCGAGAGCCTCCCTTATTCCCAGAAACTCACCGTAACCTCAGGGCCAGGGAGGAGTAACAGAAACTAAATACATATTTTAAGTAGTCTAGAACAAATAATTATGGTTGTGTTTATGTGTCTAATGGTGAATTTATATTTAGTGACTGTAGTTGCATGTGCAGGTTACAGTGTAAGCTTAATGTCATGTTATAAAAGTCTTGGTTAAGTTTTTTTATTTGAAATAGTATTGTTAATAATGAATACAAAAAATTCGCTAAAATTTAGATATAGCTACGGGTGACTTCCAATGAATAGTTTACTTATGAATCTTTAGAAATTATTTTTGATGTATATACCACACCAGCGCCTTTGGCAACACCGAAGTCTTATAACGGTGGTCTGCTAGGATGTACTGAACAGCACTTATTGTCCTTGTCGCAAAACCTAAATAGTTTATCTTAAGGCGAAAATCGCATAACCAAATAAGTGACGACAGACGAAATTCATTAAGTTAATCGGGTTCGCCGGCGGTTGAATTTAAACACCAACAAAACATCTCGCTTCGCTGGCTCCGTTTCAATAAATTATTGTGCAGTGCGTTTAGCTGTTAGAAGATATGCAATGCTCATGCTAGCCGTACATAATTCAATCAATTATTGTGCAGTGGGTTTAGCTGTTAGACGATATAATACAATACTCATGCTATATAATTCATTAAATTATTGTATAGTGCGTTTAGCTGTTACAAGATGTACAATACTCATGCTAGAGATATATAATTGAATAAATTATTGTGCAGTGCTTTTAGCGGTTAGAATATGTGCAATATTCATGCTAAACATAACTGTTGCTTGCTCGAGACCGGCTCGAGAACAGTTCAACCAAAAGGTAGAATTTTATTGATATAAAAAATTTCTAAATGTCGGGTGTGCTCTCGCCCACGGCTCATATGCCTAAAATGTGACTATTTTTATGGTGAATACTGTAATATGAATTTTATTTACAATGACCACATATGAATGAAAACTCTCGGTCGATTCCAATTAAACGAATTTTCGATCGATTCCGATTGAGCGAATTTTCCATCGATTCAGATTGCGATTGTACCTATTTATTGGTACCTGCTAAATTGAGGTGTAATAAATTGATTTTCAGGGTTGGAATGATTATTAATCATTGCTACTTATTGATGGATTTTGGCCAAATTGCTGGTTGTTCTAGTTCGTTCAAAATGGTGTTACGATTCGATCAAACGTTATTTTTTATGTCGACGACAACTACTGCGTAATATAGCGTTAAAAATATTTATTACCTAATAAATTAATATCAACTAACATTGCATAAAGATTTTCTGTACCCACATACTGCTGTCTTGCCGACCGTACGTGATGGTGTCACTGTGTTGGTTTGTCCTGGGATATGATTGACTTTATTGACCCACATTTAAATTTATGGAGTATCGCGGGGTTGGTGCATTTCATATTGTTTAAATCAGTGCGGCGCGAATAGTTGCTAGTAATAGTAGTTATGCTATACGATGTGACGTTTCTGTAATTCTTTGAGCCATTTTTTATCAATGGCTAAGCCAATGTATAAATAATGAATATATTAAAATATAAATGGACCTTTATTGAAGTATTATAATAAATAACAAGACACAATAAACTAAACAGTAAGTTGATTGTGACGGAAAACTTACTATTTGCATCGGCAATTCGCGGTTTATTAATCGTGCTTGAGTCGTACGTGGCAATTGGTAAACAATAGAATACATTACAGAAATTGTTAGTTCATGGAAGTTACAAAATGGCCATATTTGTGAATTTTGGTTTAATGTATCCTGTCCAATCCGCCTAGTCCGTTACGACAAAACTTGTTTCTTGTTATAAAATGATCTTTCTAGGCAATTTGTTGTTTAATATATTCGCTGTAAAATATCAAGTTTAGTCACCTACCATAAATAAAAAATTTTGTGCTTGCAGCGAAAGTTAATATTCTTGCTATTGTAATACGCTGCAGGCGAAGTTTTCTTTTAGTTTACTCAAAGCTTGCTTTTGAAGGTGTGTTGAGATAGGGTAATTTGCAGCTGGTGCTAGATAGCGAGCGTTCGTCAATGGAATATTAGCTAGTAACTTATTTTCGTGTATTAGCTGAAGTTTCGTATAGGTATAACGTTTATAAATGATGTGGCTTCTTTTAACGGTTTAGCAAAATCATGAGGTCATAAACTTAGAAAATTGTCCAAACCCTGTCCACTCATTCCAGTATGTACAGAGTGGTTTGCCGGAATTTTGATGTGAGTGCTTATGAAGGATGTAAATCATTACTTTGCATGCATACAAATAATTGTGTATCTAACTATTTCTCGTTATATATTAATGGTTTTGTGATCTGTAATTAATTTTTCATGGATTTAACCGAATGGTGTACGGTTTTCTTGTTATTCTATGATTGAATTATTATAATACCTGTATATGTTATTTTGTTCCAAACTTTGCTCTTAACTAGAGGTAGAAAGGGAATATTTAGTATTATATAGTTTGCTATAAAATATATGTAATTTTCCCATACTAACCTCATATAATTTGGTGTCATTATTTTTCAAAGTCGCGGTACCGATACAGTGAAGTCTCTATCTTTACAATGTCCCTGTGTAAAATATTAATATAGTTTTGCACACCGATGACCTCTATCAATAACAACTACCGACATTCAAAACGAATCAAATTTTGATTATATGACATTGCAAATGCTAAATGTCATTGCATAAAATTTTTAGACATACCACCAGAGTTTAATCAAAATGTAGACTATCGTTGGGTCAGCCCTTTCAACGTTGGATATAGTTTTACATTAAAGATGCGATATTCATGGATTAACCGAGTTTGTTGTAGGGATTTCGTATGCACAGATATTACTAGCTTCCTTCTACGAACAGCGTAGTGTTTAGGGTATGAGGCTCGCATCCAAGCGGTTCAGAGCTGCAACAAAAATTTGTTCAACGTACGAAATACACATTAAATCCATGTGGAAGAGTGTTTATGATTTCCTATAGACATATATACCTTACTCAATTTAGTCTCCTGCTAGAAGGTGTGGTCTTGAATCTGGAATCGCAATTTTGACGACTTGGCAGATCAATACCGATGGCGGAATTTTAATCTTAAATTGTGCACCGTTCAGTTCTTGTTTTTGACAAAACAACTACTATTAATTGTGTAGACGTACAACATCTCAATATATACTTACATAATGCGCCGTTCACATAATAATGCGTACATCGACTGTAAAATTTGTGTTACAAACGATGCGTCTTCCCTACCTTGTTACAAACGATCGATTGTCCGTATATCAGGTTATAGACGACAAAGCATCTATAAATTTGTGTACAGACGATTCACCGTCCGTAACTAATATTACAAACGACGATCTGTTTGTAAAATTTTTTTATAAACGACTGGTCGTTTATAACAATTTTATAGACGGTCGATCGTTTATAACAAATGTTACAAACAACCGATCGTCCTTAACAAATATTACAAACGACGAAGCGTTTGTAATTGTTACAAACAATAGGTTGTTTATAACATTTATTATAAACGACTGATCAACATGTCAATCGTAAAATCAGCATACTCATTTGAGAAGAATAAGTAGTCAGAAAATGTTTGTTGGTGATATATGTGGCTATATATGAGAAAACGTGGTGAAAAGAAGAGTTTTTTGTTTGAAATAGAGTATTATAGGTATCACCGCTGTCCGGGTTGCTAGACCATGCATGTGGTAGCGTATTGCATACACATATATACGGTTAAATACAAGCGTAGGTTCACAAAAGGCGCACGAAACTATTGATTGCGTTCATCAACGTCTAATAAAAATGCATCTTTCGCTTCGTTCCTCCGCGTCTGCACAACTTTGGCAGTGATTGTACGGGTGTATTACCCCTCCCCTCAAATTTGTTACCGTCTAAGCTATTGCCTACAGCATCTTTAAAATGTTTATATTGTACGGGAACTACCGTAAGATGTTCCCAGAAAATGGTTAAAATTGAGAATCGTTTTGATTTGTGGAGTGAACTTCGAGTTGTTTCAAGTTTTCCCGATTTATATAAAAAACAGCTGGTCTGTCGATTTGGTTAAATAAATGTCGTTTTAATTTGAATGTTCTCGAATGAGTTTGGCCCAAATTAATTTGTCACCAAACTGTTCAAATGGGGCTCACACAGATGGATAAAATGTTAAAATGTAGTCGTCATTATTTATGGTTTTATTCAATCTTGTGAATGAAATATTAAGTACTAAACCATGTCATGCAATTCATCATAAGTCCGGCCTGAAGCATTTTTGCTGCCGAATTAATTTGACTAAACTCATTTGGTAACGGCCGATTTAAAATATTTTTCTGAACAGGCCGATTTAAACAGTCTCGTTTTAAAGTTTGGAAAGCTCGAAGACGATCGAGTTAGCATTTTAAATCAGTCGGCTAAGTTTAACCATTTTAGTAGTTCTGCAGTATGTACCGCGTTTATTTTTATCTCCTCAAGCGTCAACTAGACGG